>JAPYYQ010001000.1:0-146165 GCA_030522585.1 Anagyrus pseudococci | reverse complement strand
AAATTAAAAAATTAAAAATGTTGGTTTAAACTACAAATATAAATTGTTATTTTTCTCTGAGAAAGCATACTGCTAAGGTAGTTAGCAGCGGTTTTTTTACTGTTTTGCGTTTTGAAGCTTTGGCGTGCCTTTATGCAACGCGTATTAAATTGAACCTGGAAATGCAAAAGTGCATATTGGATTATTCATAAAGTAAATAATGTACGGATAGCTGTGCCGTTTAAAAGTCGTAAAGGGTGCATATAGTTTTTGCGTTCCGCTGTAAAATAGAGGCTCCTAAACTCTTTCCGGACGGAACTTTGAAGCGAAGTTTAAACTTAATAAAAAAAATGTATACGCTTGAAAATTTACAACTTCTGATACAAGTAACTGACTTCTGCGTGCGGATATTTTATGGGATAACGCATAAAATTCAGCAATGCGGCAATTCCCGGGAGGCAAACGTAAGTTTTGTTTTCTTTGAAAAAAAAACAACACACACCATTGTATTTAACGAAGAAAAAGAAAAATAGTGCGTTATTATGGGGGACGATTTCCTATTCAGCGCAAAATATACATGCTGTTTATTAGAATTGCCTTATATTTACAAGGTTTCAGCTCTTTTTTGTTTTGTACTCTCTTCAGCCAACGTGTCCTTAGAAGAATGAAAATCGATAGAAGTAAACTTTTCATTTTTTATTGTATTTCCTCGTACAAAGCCTCTCTCAATCACTATTTACGCTGCTCCGTCCTTAGCACTTACTTTACTTCCTTTGTTGAAAGAAAAGTAGTATTCTACGAGTTCTTAAGGTAGAAAATGAAGAAAATAAAAGAGTCACGATAAATACAGATAAACGCAACGATTCACATATTTTTCAAGTATTATTTGAACGTTGTGGTATTGGTATTTACACGCTTTTCCACAATCGCTGAAAAAATCTTTTCAGACTGAAAAACTAACGATAAAAAATAACAATGCAATAAACTAACAACTTCCGTACAACAAAATGTTGTAGTTTAAAAAAAGATTTTTTAATAATCCGAACACACTACAACTCGGGTTACCCCATTCCCTCTAGGAAGTTTCATTGTCCAATGAGGAGACACAGCAGACAATAGTATACCAGTTCAACTGTTTAAAATCTGAGGTTAATTGATTCCCTGCCAAACTTTCATCTTATCCACAACGTACCGAACTCTGTCAAATTCTTCCTCGGCTTTAATTAAACGTCACTCAATTTTGAATCTACGATCCAAAAATTCATTTTGTCGAACGTTCTCGAACAATGCTAAACACGAAATCTTAATTAAAAATAATTGGAAATAGTTCAAATCGTATCTTAGTCTCCAGCTATACTATTTCCCATATGCACACAAGCACGCACATAGTTCTCCGTTAAACTAAAAGAAGTCGTGCGATCGCGAAACGCTATTAATGGCCCTAAGGCAAAAAGAGTCAGGCCCAAGTCTTGTTAGCGAATTCGGGCTGAAGTCTAATTAGAACGGCTCCGGGGCCTCGGCGCCACAATGATCGCCGCGGTTGTCGAGCAACAAAACGCTCGCCTTCCCAGCCTCCCTCTCCTCGTTATATGTATACGCGCGACCTCCTCCGTATTTATCCTATTTACCAGAGCGCACCGTCGAGTTTGCTCACGGAGTAGAGCAGAAAGTTTACGGGGTATGGGTCCACCTAATCATTAGCTCTCTATCCCGCGACTCGAGCCGGCAAAGCAGTCTAATCTTCGGCCCTTTCTCACCTCCTTTCGGCAAAGCTGCTCTCGCAGTGCTAATAAAGGCGTATTTACCCTGACGCGAGAACGACGACGACTCGGCGCTATGATATTCCCTTCCCGCTTCGTTATCGTTAACAGCGGAATAATTCATCAGCAACACCACTGCCCTCTCCCCTTTTGCCCCCCCCCCCTCCCCCTCCTGCCACCGCGTTGCGACCCAGCTATACCCTTGACAGTTCTAAGAAATTAATTCGACCTGTTTTCTTTTTTATCCTCGCTTAATTAAAAAAAATTAAGGCGTTATTTAGAGCTCTCGCGGTGCTAGCTAGAACTTTTTCGCTTTGATAACTAAGCGTTTGCCGGCCAAGTTATTTTACGCTCATTACACTCTTATCGCGGGCCTCGCGCCATATTAACCAAGCGCGGACTTGCTGGCGCGCTATTTAATTTCGCGAAATTATACCAAATGTCCGCGCGCAAAGTCGGAGAAAGAGAGTAGTTTATGAAGGGGGGGTGGGGAGTGTGTGGGCGTGGGTGCGAGAGCTGCTGATTTTTCATAAAATTCAATTTTAATGAATTTTCCAGCTGCTAAATGAATTGCAGCTCGACCGCTTATGAGCACAAGCCCGTACTCCGGCCCATTCGCCTAATTATACCATAAATAACGAGAATAGGGAGTTGGGGGGTCGGCGCAGCCCCACCCCCCGCGGCGCTTAGAGAATATTTCAACCGGCGCCTTATTATGTATTTACGTGGCGTGCCGGGGGACGGCGGGGTGCAAAGGTGGAAAGGGAGGGGGAGTAGAGGTGCAAGTGATAGGTACGCCCGTAACTCGGCCAGCTGTCCTCCTAAAATCGAATGCCTGGCGCCCCACGTAGCGAGGGGGGGACGTTCAATATCGCGCGTGCACGTTTAATCTCGCGGTGCACTCGGTAAAACTGGCACGCGCCCACTAGCAACACCGAAGAAGCCAGCGCCACTGAGATACCTCTGGTGCAAGGGGCTGCTACCGCGTCCAAGTCTCGACGAGGGAAGACTATAAGGTGGCGTTCTCCGGAATTCAGTGGCGGTCGTTCGAGAGGCAGAACGACGTCTTGAGGCCTCTGTGGCTCGGGAATTTCAGAGACCGAGAGCCATCGACACGTGTTTACAACGGAGACTCTTCGCGCCCTGGATTTTGAGGATAAGCACAGGGATTCCCCAAAGGTACTTCGCTTTTAGGATTGCCCTGTACTCGATACTCGACCCTTCAATTACAAGACTCTCGTGCTCTGCTGCCTCCTGGCAATTTTCCGAAAGTATATGCAATAGGCAATTATTCCGCCCTGGAAACGAAAGCTATTTGTAGGATGGAAAGTGTGGAGTTTCATTGAAAAAATTGCTTGACAATCATTAGGTTAAGGTGTAAAATTTTTACGTGGTTTTTTTATCGACTTGATTGAATTTACGGAAGCCATGTAAATACATGGCTTCCGTAAATTCATTTATTGGCTGTCTTGAGGGTTTACTCGAAAGTTTTTGATTTGGATATCATCGTAAAAAGAATAAAAGTGTATCTTATAAATAATGTAATAATTCTTATTTGAATCGTTTACATTTTTGGCGATTGTAACTTTTTCAAATAGAAGTTAAAATATCGATCCCATTCGATTTTATAGTCGTTGATCCATATAGTGGATATTGGAGAAAAAATGTTTCATTGCTAACACGGCGAACAAGCAATTTAAAAAAAAATAACACAATAAAGCGTAGCCAGCAGCTCTTTTAAATCGATACATTTACACCTGGAAATTGCAAAGGTAAATTCGATAGCTAAACGCATTTTCCAAAGAGAATTTTTTACATTTTTCCATTACGCAAACGCGCGCAAGGGTAAATGTTTTTACCGCTGTACATCTATACCTCGCCTTTCTCTTTTTTTCTTTTTACTATTCGCTTTTAATTAGATAATTTGCGCGCGCGAGAATTTTCCTTTGCCGCGCTTAAGCTTTTATTCGAGTTCTCTTGTGAAAGAGCAGCGAGGAAAAATAGGCTCACGTGCTTCGAGCTGGCCCTTCTAGCTCTTGTTAAAATAAAAGCTAATGTTAGTAATTGAGCAACACTGCAGCAGGATGAAGAAGAGAAAGGAAAGCATACTAGAAAAAAAGAAGAAGAAGAAGACGACGAGAGGCGAGAAAAAGCTGGCTCGAAAGAGAATATTATAGCAGAAGCTCAAATTAAAGATGAAATTTAACGAGAGAGCAAGCTCGAGAGTATGAGCGTTGATAATGAAATGTCGCGTCGTACTTAGCCTTACATTTTCCCTGCGTGTATAGCTCTTTGTTTCCAATGAGTTATTTTACGCGTCCTGCATCGCTGACAGTAATACAATTAAAAATCAAGAGGCCGTTATCAAGTTCGAAACTCTTGTAGCCCAGCGCAGCTGCTCTTCCATAAATATTTGTTTTAATCAACAGCCGACTATTCAGTCACGCACACATGCATCGCTTGCTCACGAGCTCGGTGCACGCAGACGCAAAGCGCGGAGAGAAAATTTTAATGAGTGAAGGGGATCTTTTGTGCTAAAGCCGGAAGGTGGCTGCTCTTTGTAGGCGGCGAAGCATAACACGTTATACCCTTAGCGCTTGACCGACTTTGCGACTTTCGACGTCGCAACTTCTCAGGACACGCGCGAATGACAGACGCGGCGCGCTCGCTCGCGCACACATAGAGAGTGAGCTTCGCCGGAATCAGCGATTTGGAAATCCTTTGCCGGGCCCCAGCGTGACTCGATACGTCCTGCTATACTATAAACCTACCGACGTGTATGCACCTCGCTTGCTCTCTCTCTCTCTTTCTGCAAAAGGGAAAAACGAGATGTAAAGCAACGGGAGCAGGCAAAGGAGAGAGCCGAGAGGGTATAATGAGACACACGGCGGTCCGCAGAGAGATAGCTTTTTTTTTTAGCGAGCACTACAGGGACACCCAATCTGTGTGCGCGTGTGCGCGTCTTGTGGCTACAAGACGAGTATAGAGCCATAACGAAGAGGCATGCGCTTAGCCGGTGGCTTGGCTATAAGAAAGGCGATTTTCACGCGAGCCGTCCCTCGGACAGAGAGCCGGACTTGGTTAACAAAGTCGAAAACTCGCGAGAGACTCGGTCGCGATACGCGAGTGTTTCATCAGCTCTCGGCTTTCATGCCCGCCTCCCGCCCCTTTATATACCCAGTCCACCCGCCCCCTTTTTCCCCTCGAGTCTTCTCGAGCTCTCGAGCTGAAACACGGTCACGTGTCCCTCTTGACACTCCGTGCTCTTTTATCTCACGTTTCCTTTTTTTTTCGTTTTTTTTTTAATCGCTCTTGCTTATCTTTTTTTCTCGCTCTTACTCCGTCTCGTTTTCGACGGGCCAATCATATTTTTGTCTTTAATTGGAGCACATCAGCGCACTCCTCTTTCCACGCGAGCGTCGTTCTCGGGAGCGCGCGCCCATACGAGTCACGGATGAAAAATCGAATTATCGCATTAATACAGTGTTTGAACCACTGACGATTCATTTATTTGCTCGACCTTCTTTTTCCTTGCCGCATCTTGTAGTTTTTTGCTTTTCTGCTTCTCCCTCCCCCCCCTTCTCCCTCGCGCGAGCGAATTCGGTCGTGGAAGCTCGTCCTCGAATTAAAGCCGATTTATTGAATCAATCGTGGATTTGTGTGCCGTGCTGCCTCTGGGGTCTGACAAACAATTGTTATTTCGCGAGAATCTGTTTGTGCCCCGTGAGCAAATGTCTTTTTCGATATTAAAGCAGAAGCAATTGGATGTTGTTCGCGGCGCACTTGAGGACCTGAAGCCGTCTGTGCTTACTCCCTGCTCAAGATGGTATTTTAATTAATACAAATAATTGCTGTGTCGAAACGTTACGATTTTTTTTTGCTTTTTAATTATTGTTGTTATTTTTTTGTACTTCTTTGACATTGCTATTTCATTTTATTTCGATTTTCTCTTTGTACTGAATTTTCGAAAAATTCAATTTTAGAACAACATAAAAAGAAAAAAAGTTGCGTTCTATTCACTACAAAAAGCAATTACAAGTGATACCTTCGTTTGAAAGATTTAGAAAAAAAGAGATGTTTGTCAGGATGGAAGCTACGGGGTTGGAGTTAAAAACGAAAATTCCCGTATGGCTGTATTTTGATGCTCGAGGGTGATCCGGGTGCAAACAAAGAGCCTAGGTGGGCGTCGCGATATCACGAAAGAACTAAACGTACAAAAGCCAAGGGTTGGAGGGAGTGAGGGGAGGAGCGTAGGCCGACGAGGGCTTTTGACGATTTGACTTCTTTAGCTACGACGGCCCTTCCCCTCGACGACTATGAGACGACGGCACTTACGGTCCTCCACCCACACGGCCGTTTTTTCCTTTTGTCAAAGCGCGCTTTGTGACTTGAGCAAAGTGAAAGGGTAAAACGACGGCTGGAGAGGAGGAGGAAAAAGTAGCGAGGACAGTCCTACCGAATTTACAGGCAGGATTGAAAGTGGCACAACGAATGTGGATTAAGAGATTCCTGTGGTTTTTATTTCTTTCCTTTTTTTGTTTTTAATAAAGTATATATGCAAATTTTGAAATACGGGTAATTTACTATTGTTTCCAAAGCAACGTTAAATAGCTACGTTATGAGTCGTATCGGGTATTATTGGAGCGGAATGATGAAGTTATTGATATTTCATACTATGTAAATAATGCCTAATTATGTCAATATTCATAAAGGGTAGCGAGTTAATATTAAATGTGGATAATTGTACCGGTAACTTTAAGCTGCACGACATATTGGCAAAAATGCTAATAATTTATCAATTTGGTTTATTAACATTAAATGACGCCGATAAATGATATATATGCGCGAAAAATTCGGTGTATTGATTAACTTCAAAGGAATGACAAGCAGTTAACGCGTGCCGAGGGCAAAATTAATTTTCAATCAGTGGTTACTCTAGCATCTTGTACGACACAGGAACAAGAACAGTGTCTCAAACTGTCGTGCGGTAAACTTAGTTTTCCTGCGGGAACCGGACGAATAGAGCTACTAAGTGGCAAAAACTTCAGCAGGTAACTTGGACGTGCGGGAGAGAAGTGTTTTTGTTAAACGATAACCTATCGATTCGAGTTTTATTTCGTCAAATCAAGCTCCCATTTTCGTAGCTAGTTGTAAAAATTTTAATTGTCTTATCACGAAGAGCGTGTTCCTGTATGTTTATAGATATCTATATGGATAAAAGAGTGGCAGGGAAAAAACGACGGTGGTTTCATAGCTATTTTCCAATAACCTCTTTTATTTACAACAAATCGAAAAAGTTTATTTCAAATAAGTATACAGTTTCTAGTCTTTTTAAAAGAAGGTCTACCACACGGGATATTTTCGCATTCGCGGATATTGGAAGAAAGCTATTTCCCGTAAATCTCATCAACGATGTTACAAAGAAATCGGATTGAAAATTTGTCTGCCGCTATCATCGGATTACGCAGCACAGTAAATATTCTATACAGAGCTCTCGCAACGCGCACGCTGGAGAAATTACATTTTTTTTTCAATTAAATAAAACCAATAAAATTTTGATGGAAAATATTGTTTTTCTCCACCGGACCTTTCATCCAATTTTCTGGCTTTTTTTCAAAACTGTTTGAAGATTTCGCGCCCAATCAATCTCATATTAAAAAAAAAAAAAAATAAATAAATAAATAAAAATCATTGAAGCTGTATACCCAACGCTAAAGGATCCAGTACTCCAAATATTCCCGATTTCAGATTTCCAAATATTAGTCATACGTGTTCCTTCGTGAAGGGAAGAGCAGGGGCAAAAGGGGGGATTCTTGTCTCGCTCTCTCAGCCTCTATTACATACATCGGCGCGATAAGCGACCGTGCGTCCGGCCGATCAAGCTGCTGGTGTATCAACTTTGCTATTGCTCACTCTTCCTCTTTCATTTCTTCGATCACGCGCGGGATGCGTGGAGAGCGCGCGCTCCTCGTATCCTACTAGCTCGGTTACTCCTTTCGTTTTTTTCATCTCGACTCGATGATGCCAGATTCGGGACGGGGCTCCAGTTTCCCCTCGGCTCTTGCTTCTCCCACTCTATTGCCACTTACTTCTTTTCCCGATGCAGCCTATGAGACTCTTTTATTTAAATAAAATAAAAAAGTCTAGTTTCCATTTATGTTTACGAGTATTAATAAATAAAACGTTTTGGCTTACATACATCGTGAAAAACATATTTATTTATTTTCAAAATTGATTTAATAGAGTAAATATAATAACTTCAAAACGAAAATTGCGAAAGAATTAATTTTACACGCTTATACTGCCAACATTGGTCCTGCTTCATTGTTATGGCGTGATTTTTTAAAACAATTTATGGTATTCCGGAAAAAAAACCGGATATTTACATGCCGTTAAAAGGAGTAGATTCGTAGAAAAAATACAAATTTTTGATTTTAAAAAATAAATGATATTTTATGCTTTTAAATATATGACCTTGTATGCGGGGAGAACGAACAGGGGCTGATTAGATAGGCTGCAGTGAGGAAAGAAGTAGGTAGCAAGAACCGAGGGGAAACTGGAGCCCCGTCCCGAATCTGGCATCAAGTTGCCAGCGGGCTCTCAAACCGAAAAACGCGTCCAGTTCGTCTCGATCGCATCTCCTCATCAACTGCCAGTGTCCAACACACGTGACCAAAGCGCCATAGTCGAGCTTCTTATGACTCATGCACATAAACACACACACCCACACACGCGCACCCACACACTAGTGTATAGAGGTGACCGGCATTCGCGAGTAAGTTTCTCTGTAATTCTCTCATACAATACAAATAACCATTTTGAAAGCAGTCAAGATATCACATACAAGTATTACCTGGCTGCCTTTATCGAAGCTCGGTTGTCGATGAGAGCGCGTAAGGCTTACTCGGCTTTCTCCAACAGCTTCTCCTTTCTATCGCGCGAAATAGCCGACCGATCGGATGTACAGCGAGTTGTGGGTAACCAGATCCGTATCGGAAAGTAAACCTGTTGCGGAAGACAAGTCCGCGGGACAAATTTTTCGGCTACGTCGACGTCGATAAGTCCGACCTTCATCGCGGTAAGCCACGTGTCCTTTTTTGTTCTCGCAATGCCAAGTTCCAAAAAGCCAAGTTTTTCCATGCAGAAAGAATGTAAAAGAAAGAGAGAGAGAGAGAGAAAGAGAGTTGGCGGTGGGTGGGGAAGGAATATGGTGCAGATATCGGCGCGGATTTGGCTTGCGGGGCGTGCAGCGAAATTCGATCTCGATAATGGTGGTTTCGCTGCGCTGAGGCCGGAGTAGCAGCAGCCCATGCCGCTTCGTTCAAGATTTATCGTGCTAGAGCGTGTTTTTGTTTTAGCTACGCTCTCTTGCGTGCACTCTCCCTGAATAAATCCCATTCTTTTCCGGATGCTGCGTAGGGACGTTTGATTTTGCGCGGGAATTTCGATGGGTATAAATTTTTCCGTAATTAGTTGGCCAACTAAATTAGGATCTAACGAGGGATCGAGAGCAAGCACTTTTCTCCGTGAAATAGTATTCTTTTCGGAAAATTTATTTGGTTTAATTAACAGAGGCTCTCGGTTTGCTGTTTGTTTTTTTTTTTTTGTTGTAACTACGGATTTCATAGAATTTGATATTTTTTCCGTGAATTTTTCGAAAAACGTTATATTACCAGTATTGTCTTGTAAAGAGGTTAGAATCCAAGTGCGCAATAGACGAGAGGAATCAATTTTTAATAAAAATTTCTCAGCGATAACCAGACATCGCGCGCATTCTAAAAACTGCCTATCCACACACGCGACGCTTTGTTTAATAAAGAATTTTTTAATAAAACTCTCACGTATACCCACTGCTCGGTCGTATTGAATTTCCAAAGACACTTTCTCCAGAGAGTCACAGCTAACGCAGTGGTAGTTCTATAATTAAATTTTCAGCCTTACAAAATGCGCACGAAACATATTCATTTTAATAAAGTCAACGAGGCAGCTTGGCCGGCGTGACACGTGGTAAGAAATCACGACTCCCATCAGCTCCCATTATTACCGAGAGGTCGCGCGGCTGCGAGAAGACGGCAATGGCGGGAGTACAGCGTCGTTGCGTCGTGTGTAAGGGGGGGGGGGGGGGTAAAATCCAAGCGAGCAATTTTACAGAATTTGCGAGATTCCCGCGGTGCGGCGCGCAAAATCTCCGAAAGCCCACGAAATTCCCGTTTAATCCTAGGAAACGCTTGAAATGTTGAAATACGACGCGCATTATTTTCGCCAGGGGGGAATTAAAGTCTCCCCTCCCCCCTCCCCTCCGACCCTTTACATGCGGCCACATTCGCTGACGGTCTGCTGCCTCTTGTACAAGTGCTACCTGATACTCGTCTTGCGTCTGATATTTGAAAGTGCACGAAAAAAAAACTTGGCCGATCCTAGAGGCTGGGCCATAAGACAGTTATTTACAATACATCCATGCAGACTATGAATGAAAAAAAAGCACTCGCCAGCAGATTTAGTCAGGTGGTTGAGTGTATTATTCTGCCTGTCCGGGCAAATCTCGGGTACTTTGGGGGTAAGCTGCTTCGGCCGCTCTAGTGTTCTATCTGTGTTTTTGCTTGACTATGGAGACTTTCCTTTTTCAAGAATATCTAAATAAATGCGTTATGCGCTTGTCAGAATCTCGTTGTTCTGCGATATTATACGCCTTTTCTTGCTCGAGCATTTCAATAATAATAATTCTTTGTGTTTCAGGTAAAATCCGCCATAATTTCTTTCTCGCTGCCGTCGTAAATTTTGTAAGTGCCACAGCGACAATTTATTATTCTAATAATTTATTTCCCTTGAAAACAATTTAATGCTTTTAATAAAAATCAAGCGTTTTACAAATCCATCAAATCTTTTCAATTGTAATACGCACCGATTGTCTAAATCGAATCAGTCATAAATCAAGCAACAAGTAAAAGTAAGATAAGCCTTTTATTGCTAATGATTTCAATATCACCGAATAAATATTTACCAGCAATCAGCAAAGCGTAAAGCGCGCGTCAAAAACTCGTCAAAAACACTTCTACGATTTAGATTACGATCTAGAGTAGGTGTGTGCATGGCTGTGTATACGTGTGCGCCGAGCGATTAGTCTGAAACTACACGGTCGCGCAATCAAAAGCTCAGTCAAAGCTTGTTTTCTGCGCAGTTCCTGCTTTCTCATATCCGCCTCTAGAGCTTGCAAGTCCTCTCCCGTTGCGATCGCGATTCGATCGCGGCCGAAAAATCAAGCTCGGAGAGTAATGAGGTGGGCCAGGCTAGCGAACTTTCGACCCTAGCTGTGGAAGGAGAAAGAAAGAGAGAGAGAGAGAGAGAGAGAGAGAGAGAGCGAGAGCTAGTAGCTCGAGTGCGGCTCACTTTAGATTAAAAACGGCTACGTACGTAGCAAACCAAGTGAATCAAACTTTTGCCGTTCGGCCGGGCTACTGCTCTTCTTTCTTCGCTATTCCTCTACCGCACTTCCCCTCGGTAACCCTTCCTTTGGGATACTTCCTTTTTTCGCTCGGACTTGGGGCTGCCTTTTTACCGGACGCTCCCGGCAACTGGGCCGGCCTTCTCGTAACGATCCTGGCCTTTCAGCGATTGTAAATAAACTTTGGAAAAAGTCAATCGTCGGCGAAGGTTTAATTTAAACGCGAATTCGAGGGCTTTTAACTTTGACACTTGTTTGGATTCCGTGAAATGCCAGTGGTTGGCTGCAATTTTGATAAGCGCACAGAGAGTATCCTCGACGGTAAACTTTATTTTTCAACGATTGTGAGAAAAGGAACTTTTGTTTTTTGCAAATTGAAAAATAAATAAATAATAGACAACGACTGATTCATTTGTTACAATTAAATTTATTCAATTTTGTTTTTCTATTAATTTCCGAGCTTGATAAAATTTCAAATTGATAAACGATATTTTAATTTAAAGCGGGAATCAATACAAGCAGATCCACACAAGAATTAATTTTACGAATGAAATACAAGTAGGCATTATTCATTTTAAAAAATGCAGCTGAAATAAAATTAAATGAATTTTCATACTTATAAAATATTCAAAATATCAGCAGTTAAAATTTCAACCCATTCAAATTCTCGTTTTCTTTATTTCAACAACATTTAATTCATCAAGAATATTTCGATGTGTAATTAATGCACTGCTGCTTAATAAAGTTATCATAAAATAATATTTCGATCTGCCCCAATATTTCAGCTATATAATTACAAACGGTAAAATTAACAAAAAAAAAAGAATGATAAAGAAAAATGAAATATAAATCGTTTCAATGATATTGAACTGGATTAATGCAATCTTGAGTAATCGGCTTTTCAGGCATCTCTCAATAGCCTTGTTCAGTTTGAATAGAATTTTCCGCCTTAAACTTATTCGATTACCCTTGGCGAGGGGTCATCGCTTTGATCGAAATTGTCTCTCCTCGAGAGAGGCTTGTCACCACTCTTTAGCAACTCAAACGGTTCTCGCTTCATCGGCATCGAAAAGTCAAACGGCTCAGCTTCCGCCGAAGCCAAGCTCTCACCGATCTCTCGCCAACTGCGGAGGCTGGATGAAAAAGGGTGGATGGGAGAGGGGGGGGGTTGCATGCATTAAAATAATATGAAATGTCAATGGAGGAACAAAGTGCTTTCCGATATATCGACATTAATGCAAGACTTTTTATCCAGCAAAACAGAGAGACAGACGCGCACAGAAAGACAGACAGAGGCGCCCACATAAACGTCAAAGGCTTTATGCCGGAATCAATCAATGCGCGTCCATCTCATTAAATTCGCGTAATTGCAATAGCAGTGATTACCGAGCAAAACGAACTACTTGCGACTCGGCTGGTCGCCCAAAGCTTTTTTCTTTTTCAATAGCTCAATCCCTGAGTACGTGATATTCCAACGGCTGATCGAACACACCAACACAGCACAATTGCATGTACGGGCTTCAAAAGCGCTTTACATGCTATTAAAGCTGGATTTGCATTGCGCAACGCGAGTAATTGCGATCGTCGGAGCGTCAACATTGTTAGGCTCGCTCGCCGGCAGCAGCGTCGTAGGCCGCTGTCACACGAGGCGAACAAAAAAAAAGAGTCGAGCAATCGAAATAAAGCGCGCTTGGCATAAGCGGCCCGTGACGTTGGGCTCCAAACAAACTGGATTACGTGCCATTAGCGGAGGCCAAAATGCCCCCAATAATACACGTAACTCTCCTATCCTACCCACTTTAATGGACCAATTGGATTTCGAATTACCAGATAATCAGTTAATTAAATATAACGTTATCGGCGACGATCGAGAGAATGAAGGGACAGGGACTATGGCCCGTCCATTTCGCCACAGCCCGCTGACCGCTCTCCCTCCCTTTCTCTCGCTCTCTCTTTCTGCCGCATTCCGTCATTTTCGATTTCCGTTCGAGCAAAACCATTATGTTCCTTAATCCGTAAAAAGCGCATTATAGAGCAAAGCGCGGCTGCAGTAGGGCTTCCTTTCCCCCTTTCGAGTTTCGAATCTCGTGGTTTTCACCATAGACTCGGTCCCTCCATTGCATCTTCTCCCATCCCTCTTTCCTCTCCCTCCCCTGGGATGTCAACTGATAAAGGGTGAAATTTATACGGGATCGTTATTAAGATTGAAATCGCATGCTATAAATAATCATTAATTCATTTGTACAGCTCGGAAAATTGTGCTGAGTTCGTGTCGCCGGATAATAGGCTCGTATTAATTTTTGAGCTCGACCATTTCATATTAGCCGAACATTAAATTACTCCCCTCGTGTGCCGAGCAAAAATTTTGCTCCGGGCTTTGGTATATAATTCGGTAAACGCGATAATTGAAAAACGACAAATTTTTGCGACATCAAAGTAAGGCTGCTTTCCTGTTTTTTTTTTTTTTATTTTCACAAACGTATCTCGGCAATGATTTTTGTTATCGAATGCGATGATTGACGTATTTCGGGAAATTTGTGTATCGGCTGGAATTGATTTCGAAAATTGAAAGCCCTCATTGGATTCGCTTTCGCCACGCGCGCGCTCTCAACAAGATATTATCGCAAAGATATTCCGGAATTACGATTGGACGAAAGAGCTAGCGCGGGAAAAGGAGAAGGGGGATAGGGAGAAATCTCATTGGCATCGCTTCTCCCGAAATCGACGTAATCCGTAGCGACGATCTTTCCGCGAGCTCGTATTTGGCGCGGCGGATATTATGAACTTTTTGGTTAATAGTTAATTTCCATCACGTCGGTTTGGTAACGCGCCGATTCCCGTGCTATACTACTGCTCGCAGCCGGCAGAATCGAGATTTGCATTTCCCCCCCGACGCGCTGAATTAGAACTCAGGGCTTTAATACTAAACTTGTGAAATGCGCAAGCGGATTACGATTTCCCCGGCTGTTGGCCTAGTTCACGCTGATATTATAAAATATTTGGATACGATACAAAACTTTGGGGGCCAAATGAAAGGACACGCCGGTGCATGGCCTAGCGTGATATCCTATTGAAATGATGTTTTTGAATAAACCTCCGCGGAATTCTGATGAGCCGAACGAGTTTTCCCCGCACTTGTCTTTCCGTTTTTTCCCCGCCCGCACTCAACTCCGTGATCTACGTTTATCGAGCTGACAATTGTCCTTGTAAATTTTCGAGCGTCTAATAAACAATATCATTAATATTAAAGCAGCGCCTGTGTATTTCAGACATTATTTGCGCAATAAGAATAATCGCATTGTTTCAATTAAAGTTAAAAAACGATCGATCCTTATTTAGTAATGCGCCGTTTCTATATATACGTACAATTACACCGTAATTCGTGATATAACGGGATTGCCGGGAATTCGCAATCGTTATCGTCATTACAGCGATAATTAATACGATAATTAATTATGAGCTCACCCGGGCGTTTAGCAAGGACGCCCTTCAAAAATCAGCCTGCAATAATCCAGCGCGCGCGAACTCCAACTTTTCCCGTTAAAATTATATCCAAAAGCGCCACTTTGAACTAGCGATGAGCGCCCGGTTCGCCTCCGAGATTCAAAAGAAACAATTTATTTATCAAATTATCGAGCACCCCCGAAACGCGAATCATCATTATGCGCGCGAATGCTCGCTACAAAATCAGCGCGCCTCGCTAAACAACAAGCGCACGCAATTTGTTCGCAAAATTCGAGCGCATCTAGATTTCTCTTTCTCTCAAAATAATTATTCAAGGGAGAGAGAGAGAGATCTCCCTTAGAGGGCGAGTGGGGAAAGCCGTAATTGCTTCCTTAATGGCAGTCCCCGTACCATCAACAATAAGCCATCGTTATTCGTGCTCGATTTGTAATTACGAATTGTTGGCCGGACCGCGGGCTTTTGCTTATACGTTAACCTACGGAAAATCTGGAGAGTCTGATTACGCAGCTGCGTTGGGGCTAGCGTTTGATGGCTCGTGAAAGAGTTTCACGCTGCCCCAGGGGGGTAAGCTAGCACCCGTCCAATATCCCCCCTCCACTACAACTAGCGGGACCATCTCGTAGCCGCAAGCTCGTCCTCGTGATTAAAGTACGAGCTTTTAGTTAGACGTGAAAGTCTCCTCTTATAGAATATATACGTACAGTCAAGGTCGTATAACTATATATTTTCTCCTCCGGAATGTAATAAGTAGGACGTGATGAGGCATGATGTGGTTGAATATATGAAGCTAGTTCCTTCAGGCTAAAAAGAGTACGTGATGAAAGTTGGCGCGTACATTCTTAAAAAAAAAAGAATAAACGGAGGCGCCACCACGGGTCTTTGCTATTTTTCATGAAACCCTAAACGTCTCGGCGTTACGTACGGGGCGATCTGCTTTTTAATTTAACATGCGCTTCGATTTTTTTTTATTTTATTTTTATTTTTCGAGAAGCGTTGGTATAGACGAAAAAAAAAGAGAAAAGTTAGGTTACCAAAGTAGGTCAGTCGGAGATTTTTCACTTGTTTTACGGGGCATTTATAATGAACGCATTTGAGCGCAAGATTTTAGAGGCCGTTAGCATATAAGATATGTGCAATGCAAGCGCGTGTTCTGATTTTCAATGTCGATGCTTGATATTTCACGCGTGTATTGTTTAATATGCCGGTGGAAAAAAAAGACAAGTCTTTTTTCTTCTATAACAAAGAGCGTCGACGCAGTGGGTGTTCATATCACAAATGAGGAACGTCGATATTACCCGAACGTCGGTTAATAAAGCTAAAGCCTAATAAGTTAAATTTACGGTCTAATTAAGTTTGTTCTGCACCGATGAAGAAGCATTAGCCGATGCTATCATATTCCTCGTAGATTCAGCTATTTGTAATGGTAATAATGAGCAACTGAAGCCTCGGTATTCCAATTTACAAATTTATTTGCCTTTGTCTTGAACTTATAGTTTTACAAAACAGTCCATTAACTCTTCCTACTTTGAATTTCTCACACAATAGGCTGTTTAAATATTCTATTGGAGTTTACAAGACTCGAGGAAATTCCAGAACGGCAAAAAATTAATTTCATCCGATGGATCTCACGGTCTTTATTGATTATTGTAATATTTTGGATTCAATAAATTATTCTTTACAGACCCACCGATAAATGTTGGTATAATACAGTGAAAAAAATGAAATAACTAAAACTTTTTATGATATTTAAATAAATGGGAAAAAAGTTTGAACATATTGGAAAATCATTGAATTGTAAAGAAACTTTAGCCTGGAAGAGAAAATCTGTTGTTCCAATCAAAGTTTCCGACTATTTGCTTATGTGCGTGACCATCTGAGGGACCAGAAAACCCGTTATTTTCTTCCCGACCAAACATATGCACTTTGCTAGTTTGGCGCGTCAAGTAGTTACCACTTTGAAGTAGATTTCGCGCAAAATTAAATACTCGTTATATCGGTACTTGGCAACAACTTTAATCCAAAGTTTATAATGATTATATCATTCTCAGATAGAGTGAGAAAGAGAGAGAGAGAGAGAGAGAGAGAGATACAACAAAACGCGTTAACCTCTGGTTCTCGAATCAATTCCGTCCTTCTCTCGACTATAACTAAAACCGTCGCCTAAGCTCACCACAGCTTCCAAGTCAAACACACTTCATCGTCCATTCCATCCGTTTGCGCAAGCAGTATCCGTCGACCACGAAACTTGCAGCTTATAGCGCTCGCGGGCTAACCATGCTTTTTCCGCGTGATCTGTCGGGAAACGCAGGGTTCAAGTTTGGTGGCTATGTATGTGCACTGAAGAGACCACCGGGAGGAGGGGGAGGTTGGAAGGAGAAGAGGGTTAGAGAGAGAAACGCTCATCTCAGGAAAGTTTCGTCGTCGAGGCAGCCAAGTTGAGCATCTCTCGCCGGCGGCACGCCCGTATTTTCCCATGACGCCCTTTGTGGCCTAACGCGCCCCGCTGACGTTGGACGTCCGGTGGCTAGATGAGAGAGCCTCCCATACTCCTTCCTACTCTCCTTTCTATAGGGACGCGTTGCTAGCTCATACCGGCTAATTAGTCGGAAGGGATGGCCCATGGATTTTGACGCACACTCTTCAGACACGATGCTTTTCATTCGACCCGACAAGTTGGGCCTACGTGTTTTCGAAATGAGGATATTGGTTTTCATGAAAAAAATTGTCTCTACTTTTGAGACTGTAAATATTAAGGTAAAACTGGGCTTTGTTACAAGGTGAACTGATTAATATCTCGTGAACATTAAACATGGTCGTGACGGCTTGGGGAAAAAGCTTGGGCAATAACGTCAGCGATGGCTTTCATTTTCATACAACGTCAGAGGCGCTTTGTTTAATTAAGTTCAATTAATTCTACTACATGCTAAATGGGTCACGTGTTATTGTTTATCTTGCTTTAATTAAATCAGCTTCCGATTTAATGTATTGGTGATAAAATAAGTGCTGCGCGCAATGGACAATATGGATAAAACTAATAGCCCAAAAAATTGCTTAATTGATTTTAGATATGATTTAAAATTTCATTTAAGCGGAAAAATAACCCTTTGAAAACACGTTGCGTTTTACCAAGAAGAAAATCTAATTTATCAACATTTTAATTTTTATTTTCTATCAAAACCTATTGTATAAATAATGTATTTATAAAAATCACTTACAAGTAGGAGTTGGGGATCTCAGATTGTCATGGAACTAGGTAGAATGACTTATCACCCTGCCACATGAAAAACCCTTGTTTCTAAGTGATAAGCTCTAGAAAATACATAATTTTTTATTAATTGTGCATTCATTTATTAATATATTTGAATTAAATTTGTAACAATTGTTCATACTAAATACGCTGTGTGAATACTCTATGATTAAAAAAAAAGTAAAGTATCATAAAATTCAGCAGGGTCAAACAACTTCACATAAGCTTCATGTATCATCTCGCAAAATGGTACTTCAGATGTATTTACTACTCATTACACACTGTCGAGAAAGAAGTTCACGCCCTTCTTTTTCCCAACCAGCTTGGAATCTCCAGCATCGCCGAAACTCTCAAACAAAGCGAGGGGGCGCCAAAAAACGATAGGGAGCTCTGCAGGATCTTTTCTTCCCCCAGTTCCGCTCAGCTATGCTAGACGTGCTCTCGGCAAGGTGGAGGGGGTCGCGCATAAATCGCAGCCGCACTGCTCAGCCACACTGGCTTGATAAGGAATTACGATATTCGGCTCGCGTCGCCGAGCCAACGGCTGACGTGCCGCCACGCTCTTATTTACCTGTCCCTCCTCCCCCACCGCAGTACCACTTCAGCTTTACTTAGCTACACTTTCCAATTTTTCATTTCGCGCGCGCGCACCTGTCGAAGAGACACGCGCTCTTTACTCAAGCCTCGGGAAATTGCTTTTCCAGAATTTAATTTTATCCGGCAAGATCGGTTCTCTGTGGTCTAATTGAAATGTATTTCGCGATATTGTCGAGATGCTTGATATACGGGATAAGCATTATATCTGGCCGACAAGTACGTTTGATTTGCATTTGGCCCGCAGCGAAGTTGCACAAGAGACGGTGGTAGGCTTTGCTGTTTTTTTACTCTCTCTCTCTCTCTCTCTCTTTCTCTCGAGCGCGCGACTGCTTTACACTGGCACTCGGTCGAGCGTTGGAGCAGCTATTATATCGATATATAGCAGTGTCAAGCTTTATACTCGGTGCGGAGGGAAAAGGGCCGTGCTCTTTCATCTCCCCTTGACACGGGTGAATCGATTAATTGCCAGCGTGATAAGCCTGTAAGCGCGGGCGCGCGTGGGCCAACGTGTCCGTCACAGCTTGACTCGATGGCCCCTTTGACGCGGTTGCCAAAATCGCCCGCAATTGGAACGATATTTTCCAACGCTCGACCATATACATAAGCTAGCGCATTTACTCTATCGCCCGGGAGTTGTGGCTTTACTTTTCAAGAAGAAAGTTTCTCGATAGCTTTAAACTCAATGATCCCGGAGCCGTTGGAGCTTTCTTTACGGCTTGATTTGAGCGTTTGTCTGGGACGCAGTAGTGGGCATTTCATTGCGCTCGATATAAAGGCGCGCCGTTTAGCGCGGCAAAAGCCTGAAATATTCCATTTGTGAACGAGAGAGATTTTTATGTCAATCCGATAAGTGCAGTCACGTTGCTATTAGAGCATTCGCGTATAGCATGACGGGTTTTTAATAAAAGAAGAACGGCCAGAGCCACTTTTTAATTAAAAATAATTCGAAAGATGAAAGCTTTGCGAAAGTCAATTTTTGACTTTGTCTCGATGAGGTCGTCTGAAAATTTAAAACTAAACTCACTCTTTCTCTCTCTCTCTCTCTTACTCTCTTTTGCGGATTAAAATGGAATTATAACTTTAATAATTCGCTGTTTTTAAATTGAAATTTTTAGTCGTTAAAAAATTTACGTGTACTACGTGTATTTACACTGGAGCTTTTTTTTGTAATTTACAGTTATAAAAGTTATTGACATCCTGGAATATTGAACGCGTGCAGCAGTCGGTTCGACGGTGATGCATTCCGACTTTGATTTTTAATGCCCTACGCATTCGCTTGTCAGTTTTTGAATTTTTTTTCTCCCTCGCGTCAAAATCTAGACTAGATAATAATTTTAGTTTTGACTTCTTGTCAAACATTTCTTACGAACTTTATTTACGAAAAAAAAAATCACCCAACTGGCTTGGAATCTTCAAAACGTTAACGATCATTTCTTCTTTGTAATAAGGGAAAATACAAAATAGCCGTATTAAGAGCTTGAGCCGTCGGGAGAGAGCTTATCAAGGGCGGGAGGCGAAATATTTTAACAAATTAATCAAGCGCGGAAGACGAGCTAAATCTTCAAAATATTCGCAATCTTAACGCTGGCCTCGCCTTGCGGAGCCTGCCTCTCTCTCCCGGAACTTCTTCAAAACTTTAAAAGTAAGTTCCGACTAAATGGCTGAAAGTATTCCCGCGTATAAATTAAGCCAAGTATTTTACATAATCTCGTTTTGAATTACTCCCGTAAGCTCCGTAAATATTGCCAACTTTTTTTTCCGCCCTCCCTTAGCCAGCGCGCCCTCTCTGTGTTCGCTCATAATCACGTTGTTTACAGGCGGGCCGCTCCGAGAAGATGAAAGAAGAAAAAGAAAGCCGAGGACCGCTAGCATAAAGACAGCCTCTGCCTCGCGACTAAGGCTGATAATGAGAAGTCGCGCGCGTCTCTGCAGCCTGTATTATTGTCATTTTCGTTTCTCTCTCTCTCTCTCTCTCAATTTATATTCGCTGGAAGATTTCAATGGATTGGCCCTCGCAAGTTTTCCTCGGGTTCCCGGTCTGTTTCGCGAGTAGTTTGTCCGTTTGCGCTCTAGCAGCTAGACGGCGGTGGCAGCAGCCGAGTAATCAAAGTTCCCATACTTTATCTGCATACGAAATTACGCTGAGAGAGGCTGCCGCACCTGTAATCCTCGCAGTAGCATTCTCTTCGGCAAGGTCCCTACGCTCTACCTCTTTCTCTCTCTCTCTCTCTCTCTCCCTCTTTCGCAGTATCATTACGGCTCCGCTGTTCCGCGAGATTTCGCCAGCGGCTAGGAGTGAAAACAGCAAATTCCGTGGCTCTGAATTTACCACGAATCTCTCCTCTTCGACTTACTCCGTCTGTCGTGTTCTCCCTCCCACAACTAACTCGTTCGCCAACTTCTTTCGCCGGGGATTGGAAATGAAATTGCCGGGGCGAGCAACGGCAACGGCAAGAGCAGTGCTTGTAGTTACTGGCGACTGGCTAATGCACGTTGTTTGCGGTACCGAGTGCGTCACTATGGACTGACGTATTTCGAATTTTTACGCTCCCGTCTCATGCTGGAGGAACTACGAACCTTCCAACACTGCACCCGACAGCTCGGTAACGTTACGTTCCCCCGCTCTGCCTTCCCCTTCGACTCCCTCTCTCTCTCTCTCTCTCTTCCTCTGCCACGGAAAAAACGAGCCGCTAGCTCTCGAGCAAACAGCGGCAAATTGCGCTTCGGAATTTAGCGGGCTGTGGCCACTCGCGTTTTTCGCCTGCGGATGAAATTTTAATTGCGAAACCCGCGACTCGACCGCTATCCCTTCCCCCCTACTCCTGCTCTACCTGCCCACGAGTAAACACTACCGCCCTACACTTTTACTGCTGGTGCGCTACATACCCCCCTCCCCGCCGCTTCTGCCTGATGCTCTTGGCTAATGAAGCGCGGCCTGCCACGTAATCACGCTGTTTGCGGAAAAATTACACTTTTGGGCCGGTTAATTATTCTTTTCTTTTTTTTTGTGTCTTTTTTTTTAATGCTGGGGTACAAATTTTACCAGCCGCAAAAGATCAATTTGCAAAACTTATTGGCCTCATTGTTATTTCGGTAATGTGTAGTTATATCGGAAAATGATAAAAAAAAAGAAAATAACCTCAATCGGCTTATTCGATGTTGGCTCGTTTGAAAAATGTACGATGCATAGTTCGCGTATTTTATACCTTGCTTCATCGTTGCATAATATTTATAAGCTATGCAATAAATTGACTCGTAAGCTGTGGTACGATTGAAAATATTTCGAATAACTGTTTAATTAATAATATGAAAAATGTTGAACGATGTTTGATTAATTTTATAACGTTGGACGCATCGAAAAAGTCCGTTATATTCCGCAGAGTTGTCTCGTACAAAAATGAATTTATATAATATTTCGCAACGACCAAAGAATATATATATATAAAAAAAACAATAATAGTTCAACAATGCAAACAACACCAATATTATGTTTCCGATACACAGAAAGCAGGGGATGAAACAAAGGCGAAGGCGTCATACCATCAAAATACCCGGAAAAACTTTTAGGAACAAAAGAATGACGCCATCCGCCAATTGATTTTTTTTTAAACACAAGGTCATTTCGAGTGCCGAGGTCGCGCCACCGAAATTCGATTAGGCGCGTATAGGCTTTGTTGTGTACAACATCAGACAGAGTTAAGGCCCTCGAGTGCGCCGGGCTTAGGGCTCGGCGCTTCATCTCCTTTTCCCCTTGCTCTCAAGGCGCCCATAAAATACGAGTCTCGATAAAGTTTTTCCTCCTCTGCAATACACGGGGGCCAATAGATGCTCGTTATCCACTGGCTCTCTTTCTCCTGCTCTCTGCACAAGGCGCCGCGTGCTTTTTAATACCGGGATTCGGATGCCGGTCGTGCCCCGCTGAAAATCCGCAACTTTCCGAGAACCTTTGTCATGCCGACGCGAGAAGCTCCCTCTGCTCCCGCCGCCGCCTCGGGCTAGAATTTTGGGAGGGGGACAGGCTTGCTGTATCCGATGCACGCCGGTTGAATGGGAATTGCCTCGAGGATATAGGGCTTTTTGAGCGCTTCGCAGAGGAAGGGGATTTTTCGGTATCGACGAAAGCTCGAGGGCTGTGGGGCTTTTCTTTTATTTCTTACTCCTTCCCCCGTCTTTTTTTTTTCGTTCTCTTTCCTTGGATTTAATTGAGATCTGAGTTTTAAGAGGGAGACCCAGTGAGACTGATAACAACGTGCTTTGCTTACCTCATTTGCTGCGTCTGATTAAATCCCCACTGCGACTCTCTCGCGGAAAATTGGATTTTTTATTTAGCACTTAGCAGGGCTTAGCGCATTATCCAACTAGTTTCCGTATTATACTTTTTACTTCTAGAATTTTCCTAGTTTCTCGTGATTGATCGATCGATCGTGGAATTAATTCATCAAATTTTTTCCTAACCAGATGACGCGTCACCGTAGGATAACAGCCTCGGGCGAGGAACGTCCAATAGCCTTCGCACCGCTGGCAAATTAAAAGGCTAGCGGAAAATAAAGAGCTGCTGGTAATGGCGATTAGCGTCGACTGAATAATTCAGGAGGCCTGGAGCAGCAGTAGCAACAGTTCCGATTTCGGGTCCGAGACTCGCAACGTTCGTTGGCCTCTCTCTCGAGCTTAAACCTGTCAATCCGTCCCGACGGGACGATCGCGAGCTCGGACGTGACGTGGCGACCGCCGACGTCCAATGAT
This sequence comes from Anagyrus pseudococci, assembly GCA_030522585.1. Taxonomy (NCBI): domain Eukaryota; kingdom Metazoa; phylum Arthropoda; class Insecta; order Hymenoptera; family Encyrtidae; genus Anagyrus; species Anagyrus pseudococci. Next base: position 122,932 of record JAPYYQ010001000.1, on the reverse strand, counting down.
TCTCCCCTCGGACCGTGCGAAAGCAGACTACCTGTCAGCCACCGCGAAAATATTAAACGCAAGGAAAGAAGAGCGCAAAACGATCGATCATTGCTATCTACCGTAGAGGGTTTGTTTAATTTTTTTTTCTTCTCTTAGCCTTCGTTTTTTTTTATTGTTTCTCGTGTACCTTTTTCAGTTCGAGGATTGACGGGACTTTATTGGCTGGACATGGGCTGACGGTTCTTTTAAGTGCGGAGAATTTTGAGCTGGGATGGATTTTAGATGAGGTTTCAGCTTTTTTTCGAGGATGGTAGATCTTTTTTTTTTTATTTTCGGATGGTGTCATGTTGGATTTCGAGGGGAAAAAGATTACATGAGAAAAATTAGGTTTCTTATTAGCTGGAAAAATGCTGCTGGAAAAAATATAGTCATTTTAAAAGGCGAAGGGAAGAGGATACGACGTTTCGGCTTAATCGGCCTATCGAAAACTTTGGGTGAGTCGGATTATCCAAAAGTCGACTTTTTCTTATAAAAAGTTGAACCATAATCGGTATTTGAAATAGAAAAGAAAAGACAAAGTCAGTAATGCTTTTCAGCTGCAGCATTTTAAATGAGTTAATTACGTGGAAAACCCGGCTTTGTCGAGTGATTTGCCGCGGATGTTCCTAATATCAAAAACCTATCGCATTTGCGTCCATTATGTCGTCATAATTTTTCGGGCTCGATGTATGGATGAAAACACTCGGGATAATTAGATAGAGATATTTTAAATAAAATACTTAGAATTTATGTCGGCAATCTACTTTCCTTTTATACACGCACTAAAAGACTCGTTTCTCCGTAAAAAGTATATCCCCACGCTCGTCGTGACTAAAATATAAATCCATGCATATATCCCATAAAATGTAGGTTCGAGCAAAGTCTCGATCATCCCACATGAGGCTGCATCCCAAAAGACAGTTAAGCTTGAAAACATAAGGCTATAAAACGCCCTTAATTTTTTTTTATATCACACTTTTTTCCGCATCAAAAGGAATAAAGCCTCGTTATTTACAAACTTACTAGTCGTTAATGAAATCTTACGTTTGAGAAGAAGTGCCAAACTAACTAGCGATGCACAAAAAGCGCAGAACAAACTCGACATTAAAAAGCTCCGAGAATCGCATTTTGATTGCAGCCTCCCTTTATTCCCAGCACTCGTCGACCTGAATTTTCCAATTTAAAAAGAGTGCGCGTCCGTCACGGCTGCCTTGCGAGGATAAAGTAAGGGAAGTTGGAGCTGGGGGGGGGGGAGTGAGGAGGGCCGTCGTCAAGTCAGAGATTTCCAATACAGCGGGCCAAGGAGGTTCTCGTTTCGCTCAGCCTCATAAAATTCTCATGGCTATGCTTCGACAGCCGAGCAGCTGTAAGCGAAGCGCCGGATGAAAAAAGGAGGGAGGCTCTGCTGCTCGCGCTTGATGGAATGCGCCAGTCATGTAATATTCATAGACGACTCGAACGCGCGGTCTAGGACTGTGCGCCACTGCTGATACTACTACTCTGCCTGCATGCGTTCGCGCTACTACGTGCCGTGGATTTTTCACCTGCAATTTTTCAATGTGCCGTGGAGTTTCCGAAAATAATTGCGTATAGCGACGCTTGGATGTCGTTCAAAGTTTCTCCACCCGATTGATTTTTCTATTTTGATTTCTCGAAATTTTTCCAAAAAGTCGATATTCCTATTTCGCAAATTGGTACATATTGTTTTTCTATCGTTGGATTTTTCTTCTCAGTATCAGAAAAGGACAATTAGCCCTCTTTTTTGTAATTTCGAGAAAAAAAAAGAACAAAGAATTTTCGAACAATGGTTATATTTCATGTATCTGTATTGGAACGCATTTTAAAACTCTCGAAAAATCTTCAATTCTAAAAGCGAAAAAAAGCCACGTACATTAAGCTACACATGCTTTTTCATCACCCGCATTCATTAGCATTGTAAAACGACCGCTAGTACGCAAAACAAAGGAACAAAAAAATGAAAATAAAAAAAAAGAGAGAAAAAATAGACACACGGGCAAAAAAGTGAAAAAGCAAGGGTGGCTAGGTAACCCGAAAATTCGGAGAGAAAAAAAGCCGGGTTATGTAGGCAGCGAGGCGGTTTAGGACCTACGGTATAGTTACGCTCATCGCCAGCGGGAGCTTCGGTCCGTCAGTTTAGCGTACGCGTCAGCTCTAGCTCGGGCCGTCCGAAAGTGCATATCATCATCTGCGCGGAAGCCTAATGGCCGAGGCCATTCGTCTTGCAAACGGCGGGAAATCCTGCGAGCGCGCGCTGAAGATATCCCAAGCTACGCTGCCGGATGAGCTCGAGTACCCATCCCCCTTACCTCCTGATGAGCCCGAAAAAAATAGTCAGCCCTTCCCCATCCCCTGCCCTTAAAACCTCTAATTAGCTTTGTTTGCCGGCAAGCGCATCATTCTTGCGGATATGATATTCAGAAGAAGCCTCGTCGAGCGGCCTCCGAAAATCTCCGAGAGCATTGAAATAGCGGCAGCGCTTCTATCCAGCTATCCTCTATATTAAACTGCTTTCATCATCGTTACAGGTGAAACTTTCCGTTGAATCCCCAAAAATCAAGATCAATAGACGGGCATTTCCGAGTAAGAGCCAGGAGACTCGCCAGTCCGCTAAAGCAGTAGTAATAGTCCGCGTCTGGTCAGCCATAAATCGTTTCGCCCCAAACCCTCTCTCGCGAATCGAAGCAGGGTATTTTCGCAAACTCGACGATCGTTTGAAAGCCACTTTCAGGACAAAAACACAGCTTGGAACTAGACGCCCCGTAGACTTTCCAAGCCCTTGCTTTCGCGCTAGAGATAGCAGCCCGCGGACGACTTTCCTTTGCTTGCGCTTTTTGGCGGCGAGCCTCGGAGTTTTCGGCGGTCCGTCCAAAAGTTTCGCGACTCGACACCCACCTCTATTCTCCATGTTCTTTTCACACACCGCTTGGTCGTTTAATTAGCCAATCGGAGGGAGGGAGAGAGGCGATGAGCTTTTGTCCTTTACCTCTTCCTAGCACACAGGCATGTGTCCACGAAGACTGAAGGAAAGCTTGGATTGAAGCCTGGGTATAATAAAGGTGCAAGGGGGGTGGGAGCCGTTTTGTGCGATTGATTTTGAATGCGATGTTCTCGGGGCGTGTTACCTAGATTTCGGTCTGAAAGGAGAACGGACTTTTGAAGGGGTTGGGAGGGATAGAAGAGGGCTTGGGACTTGATTGATCCGCTGGATCCTAATAAAAAGGAATGACGTGCAGTTTGCCGGCTTCGGCCCCGGAGAAAGGTTACATTGTTCAAGTTCTATTCCCGAGCTAACCTGTGGGGTTTCATTTTTCTTTTGGTGTGTGGGGCGGCGGGCGGACGTTCGACAGCCCCTTTGATTATCATTATTTGGTAATTTATCGCTGAGCTTTCAATAGAACCGTTACTTATCGATGAGCCGAATATCACTTAATCCATTTGATTACATTTTACCGAGCTATCGGAGTAATATGCAAATAAGTTGAAGGAAGAAAAAAAATTAAAATTAAAACTTCAGCGTGATATCTTCGGCAAAGTTTCGCGTGTATTATCTGGAGGTGAAAAAAAAAAACCAGACGTGCAGAGCAAACAAGAAGGGACGGGGAGAGGGATAAGAGATCAATGAAAAAAAATGTCTCCCAAGAGAGATACGCGTACCGGAAAATCTTTACAATGGCTTAGTACCATCTGATTCAAAGTACGCGAACTTTCTCAATATATCGACATCATGTATTTCCGGTAGCTTTAGCACCAGAGCTCTCCGGCATTAAATGGCCGCAGCGCGAGAGCCGTTTGTTTTATGGCGGAAATGAAACTTCGCGGCATTTCTTCGTAAATTGTTCGTAAATATAAGTAAGCGGAAAACTTGACAGGCCTGTCTCTTCCTCTCACTCCCTCTCTCTCTCGTTTCCATCATGCATAAATTTATGAAGTCCAAACAGGTAAAACGTAGCTTTCAACTTCCAATATTTACATTGGAATTTCGCATTATGCGTCTGCCGCCTATAGTACGAAATTTCTAAGTAGCAGCAGCAACAACGTTAAAGGGAGGAAGGAAAAAAATGAGAGAATAAATAGAGAAGAAAAATCCGACAAAGAGTCTTGAAAGGATCTTTGGCTCGATTAGTCCGTCCGCAAAGTCAATTTCCTCGTAGCGGCAGAGAAAAAGCTAAATAATAAAATAGAATAAAACGGGCGCCGAAGCGAGCTCCGGAGCTGCTTTCGGCTTCTGGGCTCGAGGAGAGCTCGCGTATCAAAAGACGCGCTGCATCTTTTCAGCGAAAGGCTCGCCGAGCAGAGACACGTTACAGAGAGGAGGCTAAGAGAGAGAGAGAAGGAGCGGAAGAGGGTGAGGAGGGGCACTACAGCATCGCGTCTCGTCTCTACGGATGCGCGCGCGCGGGCGGCCAAAGAGCGGGGTGGCTCCGTGCCTGGGCGCGCAAAGGGAGCGTAAAGGCGCGGTCGCGATATCGACGCCGGCGCTGCCGCCGACAAGGAAGAGAGACACTGCTCTGGCAAAGAAGAAGCGTTTGCCCGAACCAGAGAGAGAGAGAGTGTAAGAGAGAAAGGGGGAGGGAGAGGCGGAGAGAGACAGTTAGAAAGAGAGAGAAAGAGGGGGGAGGAGAGCGCGCGTCGTTTGCTGCGGGAAAACCGCGTTAGAGCCTCTTATTGTCGTGCGCGGGCGCGAGCGACCTAGTTTCTCTGCTACGACCGACGTGCCGTCAATATATATACGCATGCTGTGGAATTTTGCGAAAGGACGCCTGACTGACTATACTCCCTGCGCCAGATGTTAATTGCTTTCGTCTGGTATTTACGTGTATGTGTCTGTGTGTGTGTGTGTGCGCGCAAGTAAAGCATACGTTAGTATCTCTACAGAGAGATAGAGAGAAAGAGAGAGACTTTGGATCTTCGCTTGATTTTTTTACGCTACTGGCTAGAGGGCTGTAGTGATTACTGAGCTTGAAAAATTGCGAGCTTCGGGCTACAGGTCACTTGTAATTTGCGAAAAATGCTGCGCCGCTGCAGCGCGTGCGACTTGAATGTTGATGGATGCTTTTTTTAGCTTGTAGGTACTCACCGTAGGTGGGATGCGCTTGGCTGTAATTGCTATTGCTGATAATGTACGTTGCAAAGGACGCGACTGTCCTTATTATCGATTATTTGAAATTATATAATTGGCTTATTTATTGACTTTTAATATGTATTATAAATTTAATTGGTTAAATATTTTCTGCTGTTTACTGGTCCGCGTTTTCCGCCTACTGATAATACGAGTGAACTTTTGTAATTTAATTAGCTTTGGAAGCATACTTTTTATGATAACAATATTACAGTCGTGCAATGATACAAAAAAATTTACCTTTGTAAACGTAAGCTCTTATTGATTGGTAAAATTTTTCAAAAAGTGGTCTTAATAATTTCAGAAAGAAAAAAATTATTTCATTTCATTCGTAAAAACTAAAGCTTAGGGCCAAATGGAGTATGAGAATTAAAATTAAATTACGAATGTAAAAACTTTTCGATATAGAGAAAGAGTTATTAAAAAACTTTATGATTAAAAATGCTTAAAAAAGGCAAGCTTTCTGTTTGGATTAAAGGTTATCCCTGGGTAATCGCGACTCATGTTAATGTTTGAAAAATAAAAACTTTCGATATAATATTGGCTGGCTAATTACAATTTAGTTCCGGTAATCTCCTTTTAACGAGCACCAAGTTTTAATAAATTTTTAAATAACCCACCAAGATGATTAAATATTACTCTCCGCGAAAAATCAAACGGCGCCGACTTTAATAAAATTCGCCCAAGCAAATCCTCCACGTATTTATATTTATCGATACTCTCTTGAGCTTGATTGTCGTAATCCGCAAAAACATTATTCTTCCAAGGCCATGATAATTTTACACATTTAAAGTATTAGCTACGACCAAAGCCTTGGCGCTTGCCCCCCTTTTCTTCTAAAAAAGATTAATAACGGTTATCCGTAGAACGATTGTCCCAATCCCCTGGAGCACTTAATAGCTACCGGCAGAGAGTGCGGTAGCTCGAAAATCGTCCCCCTATACTACGTCGCCACAATACCACTTCGGCCATCTTGAGTTCATTCGAGTCCAGTCCTCCCCCCCCCCCCCCCCACCCGACACTCTGTCCGATCTTTACTGGACCATCTAAATCGATCGGCCGATAAACCAGAGGCGTAATTAAAAAGCAACGTACCGTAAAAGAAAGAGAAAAGGCCACTGTATTAAAATGTTTCATTATATTTTCGCGCGTAGCCGGGGCCCCTCTCTCTTCTTTTACTCGCGATTAATTAAAAGCTAGACGGCAATCGAGCTAGCACTGCATACAAGCGTCTCTCCTCCTTTTAATAAAGATTCCAGCGGCCGGACGTAATTCGCGAGGCCAATAGCCTCCAGAGAGGGTATATATCGGCAGGCGAGATAGCAAAGTGCGCTCGTGTATACGTCGGTGCGCGTGTATGCCGATGTGCGCATCTGTACATGTACACGTCTCTATATATGGCCTGTACGCGTTGGTTGCAGGCGCAGCGGAATCTGGCAGGCCGTCGAGGAGTAGTCGTCTGGGTCGTCGAGTCGTCGTCGTCGTAGTCGACGGCGGCGGTGGCGCGGAGGCGACTTGGCGACGGTGAAGAGGAGGAGGAGCAGGAGGAAGAGCCGGCGGCTTTGAGGGGCCCTGCCGGCGCCCGGCGCATGGGCGACAATGGCCGCCGAGGCGCCGAGCTGGTTCCTCCCGTCTGGCCGTCGTCGTCCTGCCAGCGGCCAACGGCTCCTGCTGCTTCTCGCTCTCGCCCTCAACTGCCTTGGACCACTAAGCGGTAAGTTTTCCCTCAACTTCCCTCTCCCGCATTCTCATTCTCTTTTTCCCCCTCTCTCTCTCTCTCTCTCTCTCTCTCTCTCTCTCTCTTATCTTGGGCCGAACGCGCAGGGCCGCGGAAATAAAGCCAAGGTTAATGGTAAGGACGAGAGGGGAGGAGGGTTAACTGGGGACAGAAAATGGGAGGGTGGAGGGGTGCTTGATTTATTTAACGTCTTGTTTTTCGCTTGTTCGAGCGCGCGCGCGCGTGCTCGCTTGCGAGAGAATGGTCGGCGATTGGCCGGGCGTCGTTGAGGGGTCGGAGTACTCTCTCTCTCTCTCTCCCTGCTCATTTCGCTCTTCTGTGCCGGCCTCCTCCTCCTCGAGCCTGCCCCGGGCTAATGTATGGACTGCGGTCGATCATTTCGCTGGGCGCATTAAGTCGCTCACGAGATTAGCAGTGACATACTTCATGTCCCCCCCCTCCTTCGTTCTCTCTGGCATTGTTCTGTCCTTGTTAGATAAGTTAAAATAAAGTGGCTGGTTTTTGTTCGCTGCTCTGTTGAAACGAGTCGAGACTCAAGTGTAAATGTCCGTATAAAATAAACAACGGCTAAGATGGAGAAAGAGTGCGAGAGAGAGAGAGAAAGGAGGCACTGCTTTGAGGCAACGAGCCCGTTTAGCCGGAATTAAATTTCAGTGGTCGAGAGAACGTTTTGTCAGGCGCACATTGGATTTTGTAAGGCAGCTACAGAGATTGAAAGCGTGTTGCTTTATCTTAATTAAAGCTTAAGTGCATATTGTACGCGGTAAACCATTGAATCCGATAAAGTCGAAGTGAATTAGTACCGCTGCAAAGGAAAATGATTTATTACTCTAACCAGCCTGTCCGCTACCCCCCCCCTCTCGCCGCCAGCTTTTCTTCCCGAGCTTTTCTATTTTTCTTCAACTTTGATAAATTTATGCTCGCCAAAGTTATGTTTAATCTTCTTACTCGGAGAAAGTAAAACTCGATTCTTTATTGATTAATGATCGAAGGTTTATGTATTTATAAAAATTTTGAAATTCAAAAGTGGAATCGATAAAATTTCAAGTATCGATAAAGAGGCTTTATCTTTAACCACTCCGTGTTTGAAAACTTTAAAAGCATGTCAACGACCAAAAAAAAGCTCTTTTCAACTGCGTTTCTATATTATTCAGGTACATCAATGTCTTTATATACGAAGCAATCGAATAATTAACGTAATAATCGACTTTTGAACTTTAATCTCAAAACGTCCGATCCGCGTATGCCTAGAATATATAGGGCATTAAATGTTTACAGGCACTTATCGTTTTACCTTTAAAGGATCGCCGTGTAAAATTTAATACCTACAACATCCATTTTAGTTATTTTATTACTCCGGCAGGTCACGGGCCAACGGCCACGAGAAAAGACGTTGCGTTTCATTCCACGAATACCGAAGAATCGTTACGAGATGGAAGCGGTAGAGAGAGAGAGAGAGAGAGAGAGAGAGAGAGAGAGAGAGAAGAGGAGGAGACGTGTCAATTTCCGACACAAGCGTTAAGGCGATAAAAGCCTCTTCGGTGTTGACGGAGGAACAGGGGGAGGACTACGATTACATGAAAAATTTATTTATCACTTTTTATACCGGCATTCGCGGGAAGGGCGGGTGAAGGGATGGAAGGGCGAGAGGAAGGCTTTGGCATTGGCCGGGCTGGCATTATCGGTGCGCTTTTAGCTTGAGCGCGTTCAAAAAGAAATTCCATTATTACCGAGCATAAATAACCAGCCTTCCGACGATCAATTTTCAAAAATGGATTTTTAATAATCTTTCGGTTATAATAAATATTCTCGATATACCAGAGCTAACGGAAGAGCCGAATGGAATTTTCATGAATTTTTCATGCGAACCCTTTAGCTGACGAGAGCGCGAGCTGCACATAATTAACGGCTTGCGATCGCTATATTTAGGATGGGCTATCATTGGTTACGACGTGAAAAAGTAAGCGCTCGTCGAAACCAGAGACCGCGAATAAATTCGAATTTTCATTGATCCACAGTTCTCCCGCCCTCCACAAGCCAAAATTGGCCAATCCAATTCCAGCGACGTTTTTGCTTCTTCTTCCACTTGCGTGTCGATCTTCTCTCTCGGCTCTTAAGAAACGCAGAAAACGCAAAGGAGAGAAAATTGTCTCCCAGCCGCGTAAACTCAAAAGAAACTTTTGTCGCGAAAAATAAATGATCTTTCGGAAATTGAGTATTCGAGGAATTTTGCGAAGGAACTCCACCTCTTCCTCCTCCTCCTCCTCCTCCTGCTCTCCGAAGACGTGACGGCAATTTGCGGATTTTCAAGGAACTGCACTTATTCTCCCGTCGCGCGCACGCGAAAGAGGGCAAAAAGACAGGGAGCGAAGGAAAGGGGCTGCGGGTCAGCGTACCCGACGACTCTTCCTTTCCGAGACCTTTTGCAGCTCTCGTTTTCTTGACTTATGCATGAGCCTCGGCACGCATGGATTGGATTATTGATTTCTCGTTTGGCCATTTTGCTCTTTTCAATCCTTCTCTTCTACTTTTGTTTTCTACCCCCCCCCCCCCACTCCATCCCTCTCTTTTACAAGGAGGAGGAAAATCACACTTATAACCGATTCCATTTCCTTCCATTTTTAAAACCTGGACTGTTTTTGTTGCCTCATGCACTCAGAGATGGAGATCTCGTTGGAGCTCTACGTTCGTTTAAGTTTCAGTTGCAGTGAGCTTGCCTAGATCGTGATAATTTTGCGAAAATATTTTCCTTCTCAATCCTGTGGACGCGCTGGGGTCAAAGATAGTTCGAGCTAACGTTGTGCAGGTGTAGCGGAATGATTTGATAAGCGCAGGATTGATTGGATGCCTGCAGTGGGTATAAGGAACATCCATTAATTTCTCTTTAATTAGAATTGATGTTTTTAAAGTAATATTATACGAAGACCTGTATTACCGTGATGGAAATGAATCGATACGAAATGTCATTCAGATTAATATTGTCCCGGTATTGTTGGTAAGCAACGATTACACTGATATCGATAAAGTTAAGTTAGTTCTTGCAAAATCAAAACCCAGTTACGTTCGATGAATAAACTAAAATCTGGTGGACGTTCGGTACTCGATACAAACTTTAATTGCTTTTGCGGTTAATTATTATACTGTTGAATTGTGCGCACTACAACAGCCATTCAATTTTCATACGCGGTCTTGCTATTGACGTTAAATTTGTTGATGTCATGTTTTAATAATCGCGAGACCTTAAAAATAAAATGCCTACTTCAGAAGAAATACTCTTTACATCAGTCAGTACTAACCGAAGGTTCCATAAATTCAAGAGCTCTTTACTGAAAAATTCACTTTGGACTTCTCAACACTGATTCTTCACACGACGATATACACGGGCGTTTCTATGCAATAGTCATATTCCTCTCGTGGCGGCAGAAAAAAAAGAGAAGAAAAGAAAAAAGAATCGTTGGAAATAATTTTTATGCGTTTTAAAAAAATTTTACGTTCTGTTCTCGTAATTTTTTTAAGCTCGCCGTAAAGTAGTAAGGAAGTTTAGCTGCAATAATTTGTTATTTCACAGCTGGCGTTGAACTTGGACGGTTGGAAAGTTCTTCAAACTCATCGGTCCAAGTGCACTCGAGACTGGCGCACAAAAGAGACGGAAAAACCGAAGCGTCCTCGAAGCAGTAGGCTCGCGATCAAAAAGTCAAGCCAACGATCTCCAAAGTACCAGCGTTAAATATTTCTCGAAACGAGCGATCCGTTGTTTTAATAGCCTCGGAAAACCAGCTGGATCGCAATCCGCAAAAGTTTGGAAGTGGTGCTCTAATTAAAAGGGAGAGCCTGGCGTGGCAAGTGGCATAGGAGAGGAAGGGGGTGCTGGGGGGGGCGGAGGCAGTGCAGCTGCGCTAATAACGTCGAGCGATTAGAGCAGCGCCCGTTCCGGTCGTTTTCGGTTTACCTCCCGGCCAGTGCTGAACATTTTTGAAAAACTCCCTCGCGCTCGCGCTATCTCATCCGGAGCCCACTGGGCGGCTCTTCCGTGATTTACGTCCTCCCTAAATTCTTAGTGAAATATACGGGCTCTCTGCAGCCACGTGTCGCCGGAGTATATCGCGATCTTGTAAACAGTACGACTCCAAAATAAACTCAAGGAGCTGTTCCTTTTCTCTTTTTTCCACTTTTTTTCTCTCTATCTCATTCGCTGTGTGTCTTGGCCGTAAGGATTTTCCATGGAGAAAATTTTGCGCGCTATATTTTTTTTTTACCACTTGCTACCACCATCAGAGCCCCAACACACAGCTGGTGAATTTTTTGGGGCGTAAATTTTTCGAGTAAATTTCGAGCCCCCCCTCCGGGGTTATTTTTTCGCGCTTTATTGAGACTGTATTCAGAGCTCGGGGCTTGGCCGTTGAAGTAAATTTACAAGGGGCATACTTTTCCACTCGCCCGTGAAATTCCGAGTGAAAATAGCGAGAAGTACGCCTTTTTTCATAACGCTCTCTATGAGTCATGTAAATTTTTTTGTCGTATGAAATTATAAATAATTTTTAATGCCCGGAAAGTGAAATTTGAAAATAAAAAAGAAAGTCAAACAAATTAGTCTAGGACAAAAAAAAAACAAATACGAATGAAAAATTATAATTTCTTAGTTATCGCAAAACCTACATTAAAAATAATAAAAAAAAATAAATAAAAACAACTCACCTTTTACGTTATTTTCGTGTAAACAACTCTGTAGGAAATTCTGATCAACGTTTTCTAGTCAAAAGAATGGCCAGCGTCAAACTATGTCATAATGAATAATCTGAAAAAAATAAATAATATTACGCATCATAACTAAATTTTTACCTTAAGCAACCATTGCATTTATTTATTGATGTGTTTCTTACGTTGTACATTATAGAATAAATAAGGTTTAATTGGATATGATTTCGAGATATCAAATTTGTTGACTTGACGAGTCTTGTTACGTATAAATTGATAAAACTTATTGTTTTAATTGTAGCCATACTTTTTAGATACATACAATATTAACTAAAGTGAGATGGTGAATTTCTGACTAGTTTTAGTCACTTCACCATATTTGATCAGGAAATTTAAAAAAAAAAATGCAAAATTGAAAGATTATTACCGGGTTTGTTAAGCTAACATAAACATGAAAAAGTACAGCAGTGCTCGATCAGCAGCAGCATGAGGCTCCCACGCTTTCGAAGAGCTTTTTCGTCGTTTATACCTTACGAAGAATAAGCCGATCCATCAAAAAGTTCACCATCATCGCTCTCGCGCCAGTAACGCTCTAATCTCGTAATCGCACAAACAGCGCAATTTCGCAAGCACGTACACGCAGTCCGCAAGAAAAATCGAACGACCTTGGGGCTCTTTCTTTCACGCAAGCTCTTTTGTCTCTCAACACCATTTGCTTGCAGTACAGTAAACAGCATGAGTTTTGTAGACCAAGCGTTATACTTTTTTTTTCTTTTTTCCGAGGCGCTGTTAGGTTATCACTGTTCTGCAATAGTGCCGCCACTGCTGCCTCTGCTCTCGAGTACTCTCTTTCCGGCCTTTTGATCCTTCAGTCGCGCGAAGGGCACAAGTAGAAAACTCTTTATATCTGACTGATTTTCTGGATCACATGGGCTTTTGGCTTTTTTTTAGTCGTGGCCGGGGTGAGTGGATCATACGGGTCAAGGTTAATGCCACTTCTTTTTTATTAACCACTTTTTTACTTTATTTTTTTTATCATATCTCCTGTATTTTCTGAAGTTTGAAAAAGAGAAATTTATGTTTTTACCGGAGCGCTCTTGACCGCTGTGAGTGGGCGATTTGAGCGCGTAATGTTTTTGATATTTTCGATCTTTTTTTTTTGTATTTTCTTTTCAATCGGAATCGTCCAACGATGTAATACTGTTTCGGTAAAAGGACGTAAAGCTTTGGCGCAAAATCCCGAAATCAGTAGAGTTGCACCTTTTCAATTCATTAGCCGAAAATTGCCAGAATTACGAACTTAATTCATGGACGTTGGTCTGCCCTCGCAAATTTCTATGGAGCATCGCTTAGACGCTCTTAATCCATCGTTCAAAGGATATTCGTGGCAATCGCGTAACGTTGATTGCAGCGCATGGCGATTCGTTTAGTTTGTTTTATTTATTCCTTTTTCCAAGTTTAATCGAATTACCGCGCGCAAGAATATAGCAGGGGAGTTTTCCCCTTTGGAAAACGCTCGTCCCAAATGGAATTAGAAATGCGCCTCGTTCGGTAAGCACATCTCTTCTCTCTCTCTCTCTCTCTCTGCGAGCATACGCTCCGCTTGACAATTTCCTTTAGCCGTGCGGCATTGCTCGTAAAACCTCGTCGTCGCAGCGCTCGCAAACATTTGCCCGGGCTCGCAGCAAGTCGCCGCGTAAAATAAGCTCGCGAGAGAGAGCCTCTCTGCTGGCTCCTCTGCAGGCGCACGTGTGCCAGGATTATATTGTTCCCGCTTGCGCATGCAAAAACGCCAAGGCGAAGATCAACTAGAGGCCATTAACGCACCACACTCTCGGCATTCAATCCGAATCGTAGTATTGCGCGTACTCTCTCTCTCTCTCTCTCTCTCCGTGCCTGTATGTGTGTGCGTGATAGTGCCGCGAATAAAACAAAAAAAGACGAGGTTGCGGCTGTACCACGCAGCATTGTTTTGCCCGACACCCGTGAGCTGTGCACAAAAACCGCGCGTCCTGCGAGCCCGGCGCTATAACAATGAAAGCAAAAGATCCTGCGGACGAAATATTTTTACAGGCTGGCTAGTACCGAAGCGCAATGCTAGTTTGGCCAGCGGGAAGAAAGAGAGAAAGGGAGGGAGAAAAAAGGACGAGCCAAGAGACAGGGTACTCGCGCCGGCTTTATTTGCTCGGGCGAGAGAACATTCGCCAAAACGTACGTGTTTTGTGTAAGCTCCGCGTAGCGAGGTTGGCGCGCACGCTCGTGTACGACAGCGTCATTGTGCTCTTGCTCTCACCTTTCTTTCCCACCCCCCCCCCCACTACCCAGACAAGCCCGCATGGTTTTTTTCTCCCTCCTCCCACTGTCCCCCTCTGCCGCTTTATGATCCTTAACATTATAATCCAACTCACGTACGGGAACCCGCGCGTTCGTTACCGGAAATGTGAGCAGTCGGCGATGAATGGATGGGGGTAAGAGGAGTCCAGAGTGTGTAACGGGAGAGAGCGCGAACTTGGGGGGGGGGGAGGAAGATGCAAGGGAAGGGGTTGGAAAAGGATGAGGAAAAGAGGAGATGTAGGACGCGCGGGCTCTCTCTTACCCTACCAGTTCGCGTTTTATTTCAGGAGACACGACGATACTTGTACGCTGTGTAATATTAACGAGGGACGACAGACATGAAAGTAGGGGAAGACGAAGAGTGGATTGCGTTGGGGAGGCTATGATAACGAGTAGAAAGGAGGATTCTCTGTAAGATGGGATGCTTGTAAGGAAAAATTCTTGAAAGACGACCTAATTTCTTTTTACCGAGTCCTTTTTTAAATCCAATTATTGGGTTGAAAAGTAAAGTTTTTTCATAACTCGTACTCTGTAATATTGAGCCGTCTGAAAACAAAATTTTAATGGTAGCTTTTTGTGCAGTTTGATTAAATGTGTGGTTTCAATAACTGAAAAGTGAAATATTGATATTTTTCATTTTTTTTAATTGCTAGAATCTTTTGACGGGCTTCGCATACACTGTGTTTTCATCATAGTTGTATAAAAAAAAAAAAAAACAAAAAAAAAAGAATATAAACGTCTAGATTCTGTTAACATAAAAACATAAGCTAAACGCAACTGCTTACGTTTTTCACCGTTGCTATGACGATAATGCAAAAGTCAATTAAAACACCGTAAAGGAGGCTTTACTTTTATTAAAAGAATAGCACGATATAAAAACTTAAATTTTTTTTGCTTGTCAAATTATTGAAATTATATTCACTGCCTCATAATTTTTATAAAAAAAAAAAATACATAACAGTAATTATTTCAAAGTAACTCGAATTTCACGTAAGTAGATGAAACAAATTGTTTACCATAAAAAAGCCGACCGAAGCAGACGTATAAAATCAGCAAGCTGTACCGCGCGCGATATCCACGTGCCAACAGTACGAAAATCCTCGTTTTCGTTTCCTTAGCCACGCGAGAAAAAGAACGAGGAACGAGAGACTCCGCGTTAAAACATCCGGTCTCTCCTAATCTATGCTAATGCCAAGTAAAAGCCCGAGCGTTAAGGCCTGGCGTAAAAACTCCGAGCACTGGTGCATCTTAATCGCTCGGCAAAAAGGTCGCAAGACGCGGCTTCCTCTCTCTCTCCCCCTTTTTTGCCCCCGTCTGGAAAGTAGACGTCGGCGCATTATCCCTATTTACATTCGCGGCTCAAAGGCCGGCTGGACGGTGCGCGCCACAGGAACAAAGGCCAAATTACAGGGCGCACGAGGGGGGAGCACCCGAGAGAGAGAGAGAGAGAGAGAGAGAGAGAGAGAGAGAAATTCAAAAGCTCCGTCGACGGCCGATGCGTCCTTCTGGCTTGTTTGTTCGCCGCAAAATGCGCCGCTCTCAAATTAACCTAATTTATTTAACCCCCGCCACCCCCCTCGCCGCTCTCACGCTCATGTGTCCCTATCGCGCTCTACCGCGCCCAGTAACCTTTTCTGTCTTTCCAGTCTTGCAGCAACCGCGGCACGTACGAATGAGGGTCAGTAACGCAGAAAGAGAGAGAGAGAGAGAAAGAGCGCGCGCCTGGCACTACTCCTTTTTCTCTTGGTACGCGCGCGCTTGTTTTCCTCCCTGCGCCTGTATTTTTTTTTAGTCTCGGGAGCCGCACGGTTAATTCTTCTGCGGATAAAGCCAGTGCCAGGTTGGAATTGCAATCACGAATTTCTCGCTGCGAGCGTAAGCGGGGGGGGCGATAGGAGGACGGCTGACCGTACACCGACTCGCACTACTGAATCCTCTCGTGCGGCCTTGCTCGCTCGTGTGCGCCCTATCAGCGGCAATTAGTAATGATAATCAGCGTTTTGTGTACGCCCTAATTAAATGTCTAAATAATTAAGCGCCCGAGCTTTCGCTCGTTTGTAATTTTGAAATTTCAAGATTCTCCACGAGCGAGGAGAGAAATTTTGGAAATGCAAGCTTTTGCAAGAATAAGAAATTTTGTGTATCTAGCGTGCAGGTGAGATCGAGTTTAGTCAGCTTGTGCAAGCACATTAAAATCTATGCCGCGTATGTAGATGTACGTAGACCGGAATAATTTTAAAATATTTCTTTAGCTTTTATTTATGTTTTATCCTTCTTCGTCTTTTACCGTCGAGTGGAATATTGTTGAAGGAATTTTAACAGTTGTTAAACTTTGAAGTTTATGCTTTTTCTAGATCAAAAAGCCGGAGCGAAATTTTTCAAATTGTTTTACATTGTTACTGGCTTTATAATTTGCATGCAAAATACATACTTTTAGCCAAGCTTAAAGAATTTTCACTTTCTTGCTTGCTCACCTACGGCCTGGAAAGTCTGTACGTTATTTATTCAACTCAAACCACGTGTTTTTTAAATTTCCCCGGGGATCATATGTCATAATTATTTTTTCAAATTAACTGCTTCACAAGCTCTAAATAATTGTGAACACATTAGAACTTCAAAGGAAACATTCACTCTCGCGTAAATTTATTTATAACAAACTGAAAAGATGATAATAGTTTTGTTTAGTAAAAAAAAAATTCGCTTCACATTTGAAATTTTTCGTTGACAAAGAGGTCCGAGGTCCGGCTGTTAATTAACAAAAGGAAACAACAAACTATCGAATTTCCAAAAACGTTTAACAGCAGTCTAATATAAATTGAAGTTGAATAAATTGAAAAGAATAACAGTTCTGCCTTAATAAATCGCCTATGTACGAGAGTTACGAAACACACGAGATGTGATTAATAAAATTTGCTTCTCGGTTGCATCTCTCAAGCCAATCCGTGCGCGAAAATAAAAGGGAATTTTTCCGGTTGATGTCGTCGCGTGAATTTCTTTGCGGCTCTCTCTCTCTCTTTCTCTCTGTACCGTGTCCCCCCTGAGGGCACACGATTAAGTTTGGCGTAAGCGAAATTAATGATTGGCGCGACCTCGGGACAAAAATGCCACGACATTTGTGATTCATTGTTATTCGGGCTGTTGCAGAATATGGCTCGGTCAGCGATCAGCTGAGCGCTCGTCTCCGCTTCTCTCCACGACGAATGGGAGAGCAGGCTTTTCGTTTGACGAATGGTAAAGCGCCGGACGAGAAAACGGATGCCGGATATTCGCCGTAATAATGTTTTTTTCTCTCGCTAGCTTCGTTTTTCACTCCTTTCTTTTTTGGCCTTTTTAAAAAAAATATTTATATATATATAAATGTAGCTCTTTCGCGCAACGCTGTTTTGCAGAAATATGAGTTTGATGTCGCAGTAAAGCTTCGCACTTGGCTTTAGCGAACTTTACGAACGATAGCGGGACGTTTATCGTCGCCCGTACACCATTGAAATGAAATTGTTATTATTATTATTCATGCGCATAAAAAGATCGTTCTTATCGCAACTCATAAGATTGTCAAAAAAAAAGAGGTAAAATTAATCGAGATACACGTGAATTTCACCGAGTATTTAAATCAGCCTGATATCGCTCGATATATTCCTGCGTATCAATGGAAATGTCGGGCACACTCTTACAGCGAGCAATTCGCATGTTGCAGCGGTAGAATTTTATTGAGGACACACGAGGTAGGCGTGGAGCAATGGGGCGGCCTAAAGTAGCCAAGCATCATTTGGAATCTCCAAAATCCTCTTAACAACCTCGGGCACTTTTTACTGCGTCCCTCGAAGCTGCGATTCCCGCGGCTAACGGTAACGACTCTCCTACTTTTTACCCTTTTCCTGTACCCCCTTCTCTCCCTCTCTTCCTTTCCTCTCGCTCCCTTTCATTCCTCCTTCGCTCGACTGCCTAGGAGATTCCAGCCTTTACTCGGCGCCGAAAGGACATCCCAGGCGCTTTACTCCTTCCTGAGAATTACTTTTACGATCGCAACTTATATAATTCTCGTTGGCGATAATTTATGTTGCAATTATTTTTTTTCTTTTTTTTCCATTTTTAATGTTCTCTGTTGCTTCCGTTCGCGGCTGGATTAAGTGACGCTTTCTGAGCTTATAAGGCTAGCCAGAATGTTAATTACGAGAGGATTTGCTTTGAGATTCTCTATTTAGGCTTTTTTCAGCTTTTTTGGAGAAAGGTTAGCTATTTTTCCTAACATCCGTGAAAAAAGTCTGGTTAACGATGCCAATGTTACTCTGTTTTCAGGTGTAACAGAATTTTCATGAAAATTTATTAAGATGGAATAAAAAATATGGTAAAATAATATTTTTCTCGGACGGATATTTATATTTTCTTCGAGCGTTGCTGTTTCTTCGACTGCAACAGCCGTGATAAATCGTATGCATTTTTCTCGTCACTCTCGTTTATTTTACAGATACGTATGAATTATTGCGCCATAATGTGTCGAGATCCGTCAGGATGATTGATTGGCCCGGCATTTCAACGTATTTAAATCGTTCGAAATTTTTAACTGAAGAAATAATTACAATAAAATAAATGAATGCAAAATCACACAGACATATATTCGCGACGGTATAAGAAAATCGAAATAGACAGAGGAAAAAGAGAATAAAAAAATCCATCATTTGACAACACGAAAAAAAAAGTGATAAACTTTTGTGATAAACGACCCGCTCAAAAAGCTTCGACATCGGGAGCCTGCCTTGAATCAAAATTAAACCAGACAAACGCCCTTCCCTTTCCAGTTCTATAAATCATGAGAAGGTAGAAGGTCCCCTGAAAACTAAAGAAGGGCCAAGAGAGAGAAAGAGAAAGGGAGAAAGAGAGAGAGTGAGAGAAAGAGAGGGCGGGAAAAAAACGAGCGGATCGACGGAAAAATTACCCCAGCGCGCGTGAGAGTCGCGACGGGCGGGGAGAGGGAGAGGGCAGGAAAAAGGAGTAGAGAACTGCCGATCGTTTGCTCGTCGGAGCTTGCCCATACATTCTCCGAGTGAGAGAGAGCCTCTTTTCCGAGCGCGCGCACGTGCCCTCGAGAAATGGCCTAGCTCTCCGGGAGTCCCCGGTCCCCCTCTCTCTCTCTTTCTTAAGCTCTCGCTACGGAGACTGAGCACCGAGCTTCCTGTTGCAGAGCACCGGATGGCGCGTGCAGAAGTCGCGGGCCTAGGCGGCAACGCCCTCGACGAGGGCACGCATCGGCCGCTCGACGTCGACCTGACCTCCACGCTCCCCATGAGCTTCGGCACCGTCAACTCCACTTACGTTCCGCCCCCCACGCGGGTCGGGGCCGGGCGAGTCCGAATTTCCGCATTTTTTTCAATTTCGACTCTCTTCTTTTTTTTTTTTTTTTTGAACGAGACAGTCGCTTTTACAGTCGCCTTTTAACTCGATCAACGATACTGCGCCTGTGCGCACAAAGAGTTAGCGGTCATTTTAGCTGCAAATAAACGCAATTAAACGGCTTGGCTTGGCAAAATTGCAGTTTTGATTAACAAGTTCGCTAATGGGCTTCTGAATATTCCGCATATTCGAACGGTAGTCGAGGCAAATGATTCCGCGCTTAGCCGAGGAAGTTCGCTAGTTGGATTAACCGAGTTACGAGCATTGTAAACTCCCTTCTTTCCGAACAACTTCCTCCACCTCGTCGTGCTGCCCCTCCTGCCCCTGACGTTCCCCCAGCCCGAAGCTCCTGAAACGAAATCGTGGCCCTCGGTCGAATTAGCCGGTTTTCACGGTCAAACAATTCATAAATGACTACATTCACTTCAATTAGCCGCTGCGGCCGAGAGAGCTTCTCGGCAAACTTTCCTCCGCGCGCGCAACAGCGCGTCTTGTAATCAGGCGAACATTTTCCTCGAGTCCGTGAAAAAGAGAGAGAGAGACAGAGAGAGAAAGAGCGAGAGAGCACACGCGTGCTTAGACGTCGCGTCTTACTCTTTTTTCCACCCCCTAAGCCGGGCGACGCTGATAAATAAATTATGCATTTCCCAAGCTCGGGGAAGTTTCTTAATCGAGACGAACGGGGTGGCAGGGGTAAAGTAGTGTGGGTGGCTGAAAGAGGGGGGAGCGCAAATTAAGTTTAAAGAGCCGTAACTTTGCCGGGCAACTCGAAATCGCATTAAAATTCAGTGCCGATGAGGAACCCTAAATCCGGAGTAGCCCCGCTGAGGAGTTCTCTCTTTCTCTCTCGCTAGCTCGCCTAGCCCAGCGCGCGGCCGTTAAAAAACTTTGAATTCAATAATTTTCCAAAGTCTCGTGCCCTCTTTCACAATGGGCCAAACATAAATTAACCGCTCGTCGTCCGCGAAAGAGAGCGAGAGAGAGAGAGAGAGAGAGCTTGAAAACAGTCGAGTTGCTTTAACGAGAGCGCGCTACTTCCGAGAGGATCGTAAATACGCTTCCCCTCATTATCAAGCCCATCGGATTATCTTATTTCCAACACGCCGGGCGTGCCGCGCG
The DNA here is from genome assembly GCA_030522585.1 of Anagyrus pseudococci. Taxonomy (NCBI): domain Eukaryota; kingdom Metazoa; phylum Arthropoda; class Insecta; order Hymenoptera; family Encyrtidae; genus Anagyrus; species Anagyrus pseudococci. The sequence goes on along the minus strand of JAPYYQ010001000.1, from coordinate 102,497 downwards.
CGTATTTGACTTCCATTAAGCAGTCAACCTCGGCCTGGGACGTTCCTTCCCTATCCCTCCAACCCCTTTTTTTTCTTTGCTCGCCTCATTCCGACGATGGTAGTAAATGTTCTTCGAGGCGCTTGGGTAGGGGCACGTAGAAACGATTCTTGGGTGTGTGCGAGTGCGGAAATGGCTGATTCAAATCGTCCGGAAACGAGTCTCGATTGTTGCATCTCCTTGCCCGAGTAACGCGACTTTTATTACCGACGAGTAGTCGACGTCGTATCGATGGAATGTTCCGGAGCGATTGATTTATGTAGCGCTTACATTGAATTTCGTTTTCATTCCAAAAGTCTCACTTTCTTTACTATAAAAATTTTAATATTAGTTTGATAATCGTGCTTGTTCGTTTTCGTCAAAGATCGCGATAAATTTAACGATCTAAATGCCCGATGAAAATGATTTCCATTGACGACGCGAAACATAGATATCGTGCGTTTTATCGCCACTTCAAAATTCCGAACTCGAGTTCCCGCGGCGTTATTTTCCGAGTCCGCAAAATCTATGAATTATCTTAAATGCTAAGGCTTCAGTCGTCCGTGCGAATCAAATTGCATATTCGACGAGACAGAACGAGGAGCGATATTTTAGAATGTAAAATTTAAATTTCTCGTGCTCGGATTCAGAGCTCCATTGATAGGATGCACTTTTCCTCTGGTAACCCGCTGGTTAATCTTTGCTAGATTGACTATGAATTTTAACATTGCCCTCCGCGAGGACGTACCAGCAAAGGCACCGACTGTACTTAATCATGATAAAACTAACGCAAGCCCCCGCGCACTTGCAGGATGGAGTACAAGCTCCGTGCGCGTGTATAATCGTATTCGTCCTCTCAGAAATTTTGAATTTGTTCAAAGCACACCGATCCCCTCCCGAAAGCTCGATTTTATTCAATCCAGACTGTCAGCGAAGAAGGAGCTTAGTGGGTCAATGACGCGAATGAATTTTCATGACTATTAAGTCAAAGAAGAAGCCACAAAGTGGAGTTTGAAATTCGCGCGCTCCCGGCGAAGGCTAAGAATAGAAAATTTTAATTTCGCGAAACGAAACCTTCGCCCTCACCTCCGCACTGTTCGCGGAAGCTCGCGAAGAAAAATTGTCGCTCAGCCATTATTTTCGCTTCGGGCCACTCCTTTTGTCCAGGGAACAAAGGTCTCTTTAATTACGGCTTTTTATTTTATTTTGGCCTTCTCGCCGTACGCCTCGGCGGCGGCTCAGCGTCAAAAGTCCCCGAGCGTGCAGCTATCGGCTGCATAAAGCTGACACGGTCGTTTATTAACGTCGAATATCTATAAATTAAGCCGAAGTGTGCTTCCATTCGAATTTTAATTAGCCGCGAAAAGTCCGAATGTCCACGCCGCGCCTCCCCGACATAACGAGCCTGCAATCCTGATAAAAGTTTCGAGTTGCGTCCTCGAAGGGGAATCCCGAGCCGCAATCAGCCAGCTGCCACGGAAATCCTCCTTCCCCTCGTTGCGCCGTCTTTTTTTTTGCTAGCCAGCAGAGAGCCAAAGCCTCGGGCACAAAAACTTGGCGCGCAACAATAAAATAATTACGGTCCCGAGCGGCTGCTAATAATCCGATTACGTGTGCCCGAAGCTCGGTTCCTTTTTCAAGACCGTCATGTCGGCCGAGAGCTTTTGCCGGGAAAATCGAGCGTCTCATTAGTGGATCGCTCAACAAAGGCAGGCCACGAAAATCCGGCGGACGCAAGAAAGGCAGGATTGCGTCTTGGATGGCGTGCAAGCATCGCCCGGAGCTTTCGTATGTACGAAACGGACGGTTATTTACCGGCGCGTATACGAGCGTTTATTCGCTGTAACTTTAGTTCGAGAGCCCTATCCCGTGCCCTTTCTCTCTCTTCCTCTCTCCCTTGGCCATCCGTTTATTTGCGGACTGTATTTGCCTTGGCTTGACGGCTCTACACGGCGGACGAATGACCCGGCGTAGCATCTGTTTAATACGTGTCGCCGTAATTAAAACGATAAAAGGCTTAACGGCCGGATTTTATTTTTCGGTTAATTTACAGGGGCCCCGGAGCGGCGATTTTTTAATTACATTTGAATTTACGCGCCAGCTGAAAAATCCCAATCGGAAGATAGGGCTGGGGCAAGCGAGAGCAACCGGGACGATTAACAATTCTAATCCGCGCGCGAGGCTGAACATATAGGGGAAAAAAAAGAGACACGCGATCGCAAAATGCTCGACGCCGCGAAACGAAAAAAAAAATTGAGTAGAGAGAAAAGGGCCATTCCGGCGAAATGCATTTGCGCCTGTGACAGCTGTATTTGTTCGCGCGATGCTAATGCCGGAAAAAGCCCCCTCGCCGAGAGCCACGTGAGCTGAGCTATTTTTCAGTGCGAATAAGCAGAGGATATATTTCTCAAAGCTCTGCTCGGCTTGAGCTGCGGGGCTCGAATGAGGGACGAATATTATTTTATTACTAATAAAGGGGATTTCGGTTTTTACGACTTTTACCCGATGGTTATTTTTTCAAGTGGATTTTTTGTTAATTTGAATTTTTTTAATGGTCCTAATGGGTAGCGTTGTAATTGAAATACGAGCTTAATATTCTTAATAAGTACATGTTTATTTAACTTCCAATTTATTACGTTCGTAACCGGTGATTTTATGATTACGCAGTGATAAATGATATTTTAAATATAAACATTATGTATATCCGGAGCAAAATAATAGAGTGCTTTGATTAAAATATTAATGAAAATGTCAAAATATAAGTGGAGTTGATGTCCGTTAATTAAGGTAATCGATGACCGAAAAATTTATTCCAAAATATTCATTATTTTCGCTTGAAATTAAATACAACTGTAGAGAGCTGATGTTGTTGTTAGAAACTCTAAAACTTTCATAGCCTCCAAGGAGTTGCCCTGCTGCAGTTTGTGTTTTGTTCAATATTATCTTTTCGTAATCATGCAGCCTTTGAAATTCAAGCCGAAGAAGGCCAGTGGTAATTATAGCCAAATTTTCTCTCGTTCTTTTATTTTTCGCCCTCCTCACTGCCTCTCTCGCGCTCTCTTCATCCTAGCGCCGACAAACTTTGCCGCGCGAAAACTTTTCGAAATCTTCGTCAACAAAGCCGACGAGCCTGGTGAAACTGGAAAGCGCGCGAGCGGGTGGGTGCGCGCGTGCGCCTATACAAAGTCGCCGGAGCGTGAAAGAAGTAGGAGGTCGCCGCGACTTTCCCAATTATGAGTTGCCAAGGAGGAGGCAGTGGAGTAGCGATCCTAGGCAGTCAAACTGAGGCGAGAGGGAGGGAGAGAGAGAGAGAGAGAGGGCGAGCCGCCTCGGCCACTTTTGCGCGAGAAGACAGATATGTGCGCTACGCTTCTCAGACGATTCTTAACAAGCTTGATTATCCCGGCGTGAGTCCAAGTTTCTCTCTATCCTCTCCTCATCTTCCACTCCTCCCAGATCCTTTCCCTCTCTCTTCCTCTTCCTCTCGCTCACTCGTCTTATTTGCAAAACTGGAAAGAAGCCGCCTTTTTTTTTCTTTCCTGACCCGATTTTCCAGCATCTGTAAAATCCTTGTTATCTGCACGCTCGTGATTCCTTTGAGCTCGTGACGAATCATAACGGCAACATTGTATTTTTTATGTTACTAACAAACGTTAATTTAATATCATTTAACAACGTATTCTCTCGTATAACAACTTTTGTGCTGTTTCGTAAAAAAATCACAAACCCGGATAATTAAAAATATCCGAATAATTCCATGAAATAGTTGATTAACAAATAAAAAATTTTCAACAGATTCATTAAACTTTCTTTATTAATTTTGATGAAATTGAAATATGGAACGAAAATTAATAACAGCAAATGAAATTTGTCATGCGAATTTCAAATGAACTCCAGGCCGCGTGAATATTAATTAAAATTTTGCAGTTCGGACGCCAAAAGTTTACGCGCAAAGGCGTTAACAAGTTGATATTCGCCCGCGATCTTTTCCATCCGCGGTCCATCCGAGTGTCAAAGTGTGCATCTCTGAAGAAACATTACAACTCGAAGTCTTTGTGGCGAATTATTCGACGACACACAAAACGCTGTGTCCAAGTCAACACTAAAGATCTTTTCTCGGCTAAAGCTTTTTCAAATTCGCGGACTTCAGCAATTCCAACATCGTTAACTCTCAGCTCGGGTTTATTATATTTGAGAATCCCGAGGAGCCTCTGTTTGTCAGCAGTGAGGCATTAACCGCGTCGAAAATTTAGATTTCGCTGCTACTTGCCGCGCTAACGACAATCTGCACTTCAAAGACGCGAGTTTGACGACCCCCTTCTTGCAGCATCGAGAATCGATACGGCGCCTTTGCGTTCTACTCGCAAAAAAGCGGTAGAGAGGCAGAGAGGCATGGAGAGAGAGAGAGAGAGAAAGCGTGGAGAATTATGGCGACTGATAGCTCGGCTGAATAATTTATCGGTTATTCATATTGCCTTCTCTCTCTTTCAGCCTCTCGTTCTGCCGGCTCGTTCGTCATACACCGTTACGCCGTGGGTAAATAATTAATTCAGCGCTTTATTCAAATTAATGCCGATTTATGAAGGTACATCCCGAGCGCCCACCTCCGTTACCATTAACGTCGTTTCTGAAATTTTGCAATTGTTACATTTGATTATTAATAATAATAGCTCGCGAGCGGTGATTAATTTTCATGCAGTGTTTACCGCGTGTATCCGATATGTCGCTTAGCGTTGCAGCTTTTATCAACAGCTGCGGCCTTTGATCGAAACTACGGCCGTATGTTTGATTTCCTAATTTCCTTTTTCCACGCCTATACTAAACACATTGATTAATCTCAATATTCCTTTGAAATAGGTATAATTTATCGCATTTATTTTCACTCGAATTCTCGCATTAATTAACCACTCTAGTCATGTGTGTTTATTATTAGAGTGATTATTATAAAAAAGAAACAAGGTAAGAAGAACAAAAGAAATAACTGGTAAACGTCAATGTGGCAACAAGCTTTAGCCATACGCTTGAAATCACACTCACGGGAGAGGTTGTCCAGCGAGCGAGAAAGACAAACGAGTCTCATAAAAAAGATTAACATCGCGGGCTTATGCAAAACGAGTCACGTAGCATCGCTGGAACGATCCAGAGAAACGATCGGCTTTAGCCTGGTTGATGCGGATGAGGAAGAAGAGGGAGGGGAAGCTATAGAGAGGGCGGTCGGTGAGGCCTAATTACATAGGGAGGTTGTAATTAGAAAACGGCTTGCAGCGCCGGCTTATAAATTCTTCGATAAACGTCATTGGCTCACCGTCTTCGTGGCCGTTATCAAAGTTCATTCGGAGGCATGCTCTACGCGCCGGGGCGCCCGGCTAACTTTGCCCGCGGAGTAAAAGGTGGCGTGCTCTCGTGGCTTATATGACTTCGTAATAGGCGGAGGCGAATCGGCTTGTCTTCCCAAGGCGAGTATTGAAATTTCGATTTTCAGTTCCGGCGAGGGGGAGGCTGGGCCCAGCGGCGGTGGCTTTTAAATTGCGTTAAAGAAACTTTTTGAATTACTCGTACAATTTTCGATTACGGAGTGGGTAACTTTATCCCGGCTGCAAGTAAAACGAGCTGGGTAATTATATGTTAAAGCGAGAGGATATCGTAGTTTTGTGTGCGTGTGTGTGCGTATGTGTGTGCGTGTGTGTTTTAGGTATTTAAATTCTGATTTAAGCAAAACTAATGAAGCGCTACACGGCTTTTGGCTGCGGGTATGCTTACGCACGCTTCCGCGGACTGTGAAAGCTCGCGCGCGCTTTCCCCACGGTATATGCAACTGTGCGCACTTTTATTCGTAATATTTAAACTTGTTTACCGTAATTGTTCTTTTTGAAATGTAACCAAGGCCATTTGCATAATCGTATTGTACATGCAATTAAAGTTCGTTACGTGCATTATATCATTTCGCTTAAACAACTCTCGGCGACTTAGTGAGCACACTCCACTTGCTAAGTTCTAAAACCTGTAAGTAACAGCTAGTGGAAATTATGTATTACGCGGATGTCTAGAGGCGCAATCAAGAACACGTAATAATAACGCTTTAAGTAACTTAATGAACAACTGAATGCGTCTTAAAATTTAAATACGCTCAAAGTTTCGAGCAATACGCGTTGTGCATTCGCTTTCGCTTTCGTATTTGGCAAAAATTTTGATTAATTATTAATTAAGCCAAAAATATTAATAAACGAGTCGTCACAAAAGTGAGTGTATATGCACGTCGTATCTTTATTAAAAATTCAGAGTCGCTTTTTGGCTTATAACGTCGCGATCGTTTATTTATATTTCAAACCCGTCGGTCATTTTCAATACTAATACTCGTTAATCCGTAAGCGTCACGTGCAATTTTATCAAGCTTTTTTCTTTCTCTCTTGCGCTTATTTCGAACGCACTGCTCGGCCGCATGAATATTTCCAATACACTTTAACCCTTTGGGCCTGAACGCGTATATACAACCGTTTCTTTTTTTTCCCCGCCGCCATTCGCAAATGCCGTTGGCGAGCTTCTCCTTCGAACCCAATTCAATTTCTCCGTCTCCCATTTCTGATTCCTCGGGGTTTTCCACGTCGCTCCGAGCTCGTGAATTCGCGGCGAGAAATTTCAAAATTTAATACGATTTTCCGCAACAGCTGCGTAGCCTTTAAATTTTAAGTTTCGATAAGGACGAGGAGCAAAGAAAAAAAAAAGGGAAATAACCAAATGCCTCGATGAGACGACTAGTCGCATGACAAACGCTTTGCGAAATTTTCCCTCCCGAACGAAAGGGGCAATTTTGCCTGTAGGCGATGTCTGGCTAATTTTGCCGAGAGATCGCTAAGCGAGTACGAACAACAGCAATCTCTCGGAAAATCTTCTTAATCGAAGTACCCGCAGCTGCTCTGGCTTCGTCGGCAGAAGGGGGGGGGGGTAGAGCTCTTTCTCCAGCAACTTTCTCCATAAAGCAGCGAGAGCTTCGCAAGCTTCGCGGTGTTAATGCAACTCGAGCCATCCGGAGCTGCGGCAGTTGGGGGGGGGGTAGAGGGAGTGGTAACGGAAACTTGCGTGGGGACTGCAAGGAGAGCCGCTGCCGGATGCTAGCCGTTATCTCTTTCGCGCTTCTCCCTCGCGCTAGTAAGGCGGAAAGCAGGAAGGCGACGAGGAAGGGAGAGGGAGGAGGCTAAAGGGGAGACGCTATCGGCGAGAGAAGCTCGCAGTCTCCACGCGTCCTTTTATATGCGGCCCGCTGGGCTCTTGCCGGAATGAAATTGCCGAGGCTGGTGTCCCTCGGTTCCTGTCCCCTCGGCACTCCGCAGTCCTGGCTTCCGGCGTTTCTACGGGCGCACCTGCTGGAGCATAAGCACGGACCGTTGCGCTCGGCTGCATCTCTCGAGATGCTCGCGAGATGCATAATAAGGCAGAGCGAGAGGCTCGTTAAGACACGCGGCTCTCTGTAGCTGCTCGAATAAATTTAACCTTATCGAGCGGGCGCATCAGTGTTTCGCGCGCGCGAGATGCATACGCGAGACACGCGACGCGCGCTTTCGTTTCGTCCCAGCTGACGCGCGTGACGCTCGAGATTGCCGACGAAAAAAATTAAAGCATTAGTCTCGGATGAAGAAACGCGTCTCTTGGGAGAACGAGAGAGAAGAGAAGGGGCAGAGGAAGTACGACTGTTGCCGGTAGAGTCGCGTGACCCATAAACGCGAGATAGCAGCGGCGATGCTTCCTCAGCCGTCTCTGTATCTTGCGCAACAACATTTTTATCGTAATTCAATAGTAAGAAACAATGAGAGTCTTATATCCCGGGAAGCATCGCTTGGCTTGAGACAAAAAAATCGAGGTTAAAAGGGCAATGCTGTAAACCTTCCTCTGGACTCGCTTGCTCGCTCTCTCTCTCTATCTCTCCGTTTTCTAGCGGCATAGCTCTCGGCAAAAAGTACGCTGAAGCCCTTTCAGATGAAGTGGTTTGCGTACGTGCCAACTAGCTTTTTCGGCAACGCCTTTCCCTCTCTCTCTCTCCCCCTTTCAATCCAACGACCGCTCGCAGTACACACAAGTACAGAATAACCGGCTTTATGCTCTTGTTTGCCAAAGTGTTACACGCTCTCTGATGTAGTTTCTATCAAAATAGACGTAGCTCCTTTCTCCTTTTGAACCAACACTGCCAATTGCTCATGCCAAAGAGGGCCACGGGGGAGCCTTGATCGTGAACGTTACACATTCTCATCGGCATCCGCGTATAACTCGGTGCTTGGAAAATCAAATCCAAACATCGGCGGGTTTACGGTAGGAAAGGGCCGTGCGATTCGGAGCATCAAATTCTATCGGCGTAACTTTACGGCCCGAGAAGCGAGAGAGGGAGAGAGAGAGAGGGTAGTACGCGCGCAGCTGCATAAGCTTGGAAGAGCGGCTACGGGTCGAGGCCATTCGTTTGGAATTCTCGGGCCCTTGCGCGGATAATAACGACGATTTTACATACGGATGCGTCGCGCGGCGCCTCGGCTTTATTCGACCGAGTCCCTCCGTTCTCTCTCGCTTGTCCTCTACTACCCCGAGAAAGAGAGAGAGAGAGAGAGAGAGAGAGAGAGAGAGAGAGAGAGAAAGCTCCGGCGCTATTCCATTCGTGGACCACACGCGCGTACCGAGGCTCCGCCTTAATCTCGTCGTTCTCGTTTTCAGCGGTCACCCCTAGCTACTACCCGCCTCCCCCTGCTATATCCTCTTGCTCACTATTTTTTCTCTCTCTCTCTCTCTTCTTTTTTTTTCATTTTTATTTCAGCTTGAGGTTTTCCGACGAAAAGGGTGCCGGGGGGAGAAAAAACGCTGTTTTCGCGTGAGCTGGTGGCTCGAGCGAGAGCTTTCGAAAGTGGATGAGCGTGGATTTTCGGCGCGAAACGTCAAGGGGATATATGCGTCGTTTTTTATTAATACTTTCGGCCGATGACCTCGGCGACCGTTTCACTCGCTTAACGCCGAATGCGCGTTCCACTTGTTTATTGAAAGCGTACGGAAATTAATTTTATTTCTCCAAAGCCGCCCGCTGTCGGCAGCTTACACGAATCGCAGTTTAAATGCCGTGAGTGGAGAAATATCGAGCTCGTTAAGTCGATGCAACGGTTTGGCAGTTTGAAAATTCATCGTATTAGATTTTCTTTTTGATATAATGTAATTTAAATGTATTCACCGTTTAAGCAAATATGGCGAAGCTTAATTACGCGCGAGCTTAAACGCGAAATTAATGAGCTCATTTTGTCTTTGCCAGCATTATAATCGGCTCAAGTGCAGAACGACGAAAGGTAAAAGGATAGTTGAAAAAAAATTTTTTTCCCGTCCCGAAGAAAAAGGTAAAAAATTAAATTACGCATAAGATTTGAAATAACTTATATTTAAACGCGCCGAGAGAAATTAAATGCTAAACCTCATCGGAGGGAAATTTATCGATGGTAATTTACATTTTATGAAAGTGCCCGCTAAACTTTTATGGTGTTTGGTCGTTAAAAATTTTGCGTGCGCATATATATTTTTGCTTTGACCCAAATAACGTATGTTTATAAGAAAAATCTTATTTTTTTTTGCGTTATTAACGAAATTTATTTTCAATACGAATCCAATACTTTTTTACGGTCACTGAACAGACGTAGAAAATGTAAATACATATTTATTGTATAATCTGCTATCAAAACACTAGAAAACAAGATTTTAATTCAATTTTCTAATATTGACTCAATTCACTTACAGAAGACTAGAAAACCCAAAATTTTATTAGAATTCCTTCATTTTTTTATTTTTATTAATAAAATATTTATTCTGTAAATAAAGTCACCAAAAAAAACTATATTATAAATACCGTTAAAAAAAGTAGAAAAAGTATGGCTAACTCGATTGATGTAACATTAATATATAAAATTTCATAGAATTTACGTTCAATATTTAATTGTAATCTGGCTTAAATTTCAACTTAATCATTAGTACGATTGTTAATACGCGAAGCATAAAATATATATAAAATCTGTATTTATAATAAAATGAATTTTTTTTTAATTTTTGACGACCAGCATAATTAACGTTTAAGCTCTCCAGCAGTTCACCGTGACAATTTTAAAACAAACGTTCATTTACAATTTAATTCAGAGAATGAAACTGCTAAAAAATTCAAAGGTAACTGTAAAAGAATCAAGAATCCACTTTTAATTCAATACAGCAGTGGAGGCTTTTTGAAAATCATCACTGTAATAATAAACGAGAGTTGAAGCACACAAGCTGTATACCTGGTATAAAGCAAATAAAAAAAGAAAAAGGAAAAAAATATTCGCAAAACAAAGTAGAGCCCTCCGAGCGAGTCTCATTCGCGCTCACGGGAACAATAGAAGTCCCGTATATCTACCCACGTTATGTTTCCACATTGAATACACGTATACTCGCGGCGAAGAAACGGCAATGCTCAGCGCCCCGGAGGTTAAGCAGGGCCTATAACCTAAGACCGCTCACGCTCCTCCATGAATAATTCAGTTTAATGAAATCAGCCAGCACAATTATGCGTCTTTGAAGGGCCGGCAAGGCAAACTTTAAGAAAAATTAACTTCCTCCCGGGTGGCCTGGCCGTTGCTCCTGCGCCGAGTAATAAAGCGCTCTCGAGACGTTCGCTCTGCTCTCTTTCTCTCTCTCGTTTCTTTTTCTCTCTCCCCCACGTACCTCGTCACTCGCCAACGCAAGAGCGAACGGTCGCGAAGTGAGCTGTTTCGTTGAATATTGAAGTGGACAAAGTTTTTTAATCTCGATGTCAGCTGTCCGTTACAACAAACACGAAATCGGAGGGAAAAAAAATTGCCAGACGCGGCCGTTGGATAAATTGATACCTTTTAATTTTGTCCCTTCGGTCGACCGTAGTTTTTTCTCCTTTCTTTCTTTTCCGTTTCGTCCTTAGCGCGGCCCTGAGTTTTCCAGTCAACGTTTTTCATTACCCGCAAATTCGAGTGAGCACATGCCGCGCTGCATTTTAGCATATCGGACCATGGGCCCTCTCTGCCGCATAAGCCCTCGAGCGTTCTTTTTTTTTTTCTTTTTCCTTCAAATATTTTTTTACCTTTCGGTTTTTTTTTGCGCGCGCGCTCGCGAAGAAGTAGAACCAAAGTGCGGCCACGGCGGCTCTGCTTTTCCACTTCCGGCCCGAAGAGCCGGCGCATTTACTTGAATGTCCGCGCGCTTGCTGCATGCGCGCGCGCGCGCTCGCGGGCCTCCCCGAGCGAATGGAAATTCTTTCAAGACTTTTTCTCTTTTTCGCGCTCAATAGAACGCGATCCCATCTCCTTCCTTTTCTTCTCTGCTCCCTCTCTATGCGTGTGTGCGTGAAAGGAGGCTCTCGCTCCTCGCCGCTCGCTTCCCGCAACCTCGAGTTCTGCAATTTCTGGCTCCGTCTGCGGATTTACACAGAGCGTGCACGCGCATTAAGTTTGAAAATAAAATAAAACCGGAGTGAATTCGCGGCGAGAGGCTTGTCTAAATGGAAAAATGTGTTGACCTTTATATTCCTACTGAAGAATCGGGGTTAAGGCGGCTAAAGAGTATTTAATGGCACACACACGCGCGCGCGCGCCCGCACACACGAGGGAAAACGCGCATGTTTCATCGGCGTCTTACCGCAGACTGGCTCATTCTACTTAACTACGCGCGGCCGCGAGATCGAGCCCTCTTTTAACGCGAGCCCGCACTGAGGCCGAGATAACGCGCAGCGTTATTAGTAGGTCGCCGTTTGCGCGTAGAAAAAACAGGGCTCTCACAGCGAATCTCATATTTCAGAGAAAATTAAATTTCTTCTTTTTTTTTATACAATTAAGAAAAAAACCACTTAACTTGCTTATTACGGGTTGTTAATTAAAATTACATCGGACGTAACCAAGCCCTCTCGAAGCTCTCGATCTATTTAACTCGTACCAAAACTCTTCGAATTATAATTACTTAATTTACAGAGATATCGGAGGAAAAAAAACGAAGAAACCCAGACGCGCAATAACTCAAGCGCAAAAGGAAGGGAGAGCGGGAGGAGGGAGGGGGGGGGGGGGGGAGGGGGAGAGAGAGAGAGAGAGAGAGAGAGAGAGAGAGAGAGAGAGAGAGAGAGAGAGAGCAGAGCGGGAGGACGGGAGGACGGGGGGAGAGGGGATTGGTGGGAGGAGTTGCAGTGATCGGTCCAAAAACATCCCGTAGCCGGGCCGCCCGGAAAAAGGCGTAGTAACGAGCTCTTCGAAAAACCATCGAACATTCGAAACGCTGTCCATCTTCGTCCATCGGTAACCGTCCCCCCGGATACGCATCCAGAAGTTACGGGGAGAAGGACGCACGGAGGGAGAAGCCATCGCTAATCGAAAGCACGAACGGACAGGCGGACAGAGGCGCTTTCCGCGTGTAAAGCGACGTCGCACCATCGGCGTTCGGAGGTAGGTGGGGGAGAGGCGGGGGTAGAAGCCCGATAAAAACGCCCGGCGAGCACTGAAATCAGCCGGGGCGCCCCCGAGAGATTTACGAGCTCCAGCACAAACACAGGGAGACTGGAGGCTCGAGATACGCATTGGACGAGCGACGCGTGCACAAACACAGAGGGCGAAAGAGAGCGAGAGCTCTCGTATGCTGCGACTTGGAGGCGTGAAAATCTTACGGGGCGCTGCGCCTTTATCGCTCGGCCGATTTCGCGGGATCTCGAATTTATGCGCGCCCAGCGGTAATATCGGGCCGCCCCCCCTTCCCTCGTACGTGCCTCGGAAAATTTAATCCGATCCGCCTCGGGTGCTGTAGGCACTCTCTCTCTCTCGACGGCGGCGGCGGTGGCCTTCGTCCCCAGCTCATATGTGTATAGTCGAGCTTTTACATATTTTCCCTTTGGCTCTCGGCATTAATACAAGTCGCGGCGCGCGCGCCACGGTTATGTTTTGAATATTTTCGTAGCAGCCCCGGGGATTCCTATTGTCTCTGTATACCCTGGCGGGAGGGCGGGATATTGCGGCGGAAGTGGGATGGCTTTTTTTGCGCCGATATTGCTCGACTTGTTTCTACCCCCCCCCCTCTCGTCTCTGTTTTTTTTTCGTCTCGGCCGCGCCGCCCGTTTATCGGGGGGTCGAGTTCTCTACTTGGAATGGAAAATGCGGGGATTAAAGTGCCTGTCATTCGGATTCCGATAAAAAACTTTCGCTTCTGATATATGCTTCTTCGAGATATTGATAGATAACTCGATAATTTAACGTTATCAAAACGAGAAACTGAGTAGGAATACGAAGAAAAGCAATCATGCGACAATCGCTGCGGCGTATATAGGCAGAACAAGAGCTTAGGCGTTTAAAACAATCGCAAAGGGAATGGTAATAACGGAGTGACTCTTATAAAACAAAGAGAAGCCATCGTGTGACATGGGTAATGGAATCTAGAAGCCTCTAGGACTCGTTTTTTTTTCCTCTGCAGTGCGAGAGAGGGCAATAACAAAACCGTAAAAGCTGTAGTAGTAGCGGGCGCAATAGCGTCTCCAATTACTCCGCGCCTCAATCATTCCACGATTTTCGCGCTCGCGAAGCAGGTCGCGCGAAGTGCTTGCCCGCCCGCCAAGCAAACAAATCAAATTAGCATTAGAGGCAGTCGAGTGTAGGCTCGAGCCTTTACTCCGCTATTATGCCTTGGAAAGCCATCTCTCTCTCTCTCACTCTCTTTCGCTCGAGTGTAAGAGAGAACGCGAAAAAAAAGCTCGCTAGGAATAATTCATCCAAGCGCAATCTCTCTCTCTCCCTCTCGTCAAAGCGCGATATAATTTCTTAATGACCTTGTAAAGCCTTGCTCCGATTTATTCGCCGCTTGGTATCACGCGACGACAGCATCACGTGCGGCCCTCCGCCTCCTCTACCCCTGCCTCGTATACTCTCAGTGGCTTGCACTGCCGTATTTATTTCGCAGCGATCGAGCATCCACGCGCGCATCTACATTTTATCGCGCGGCGAGTGACCAGTTCGTCCGAGCCGTTCCGATTTACGAGGCTCCCTCGTCGTCGGCTATATGCAGCTCCGGTCTGCTTTCGAGATTTTTCAAATTAATGACCCTCGGCTAGCGGGCTATTGAGGTTTTACACGCGGCCCACTGCTACCCTCGTTGCCGCTCGTCTCTTCTTCCGTGCCGGCTGCCCACGGGACTTTACCGACCATTTGCTTGCTTTTTACGTCACTCTCGTTCCGGCGTTCCTCCCGGCGTTTTGCCGGACAATTTGAGGTTTCCTGAGCGATTCACTGATTAAACCTTTTGGTCGCGCTGCGGCCGGGGTTAAAGCGTTGAAAATTTTATTAGCCGAATTATCGGTCAGCCCTCGGCTGCCGGCAAGGCTGTTTTTATAATGCAAACAGGATTAGCGCAGGATCTATCGTTATCGTTCATCGGTTTATCGTCGCTCCCTCCTCTCGTTGCGCCCGGCAAGGAGATAGAGAAAGAATAAATCATCTTTGGCACCGGCGCGATAAAGTTTTTACGATTTCGTCTTCTTGATGCGTCTAAATGCTGATTCGCGTTTTCCAACCGAGAGCATCGTTCCGGCAGCTTATACGGCTGATCCGCGGCGTTTTGGAGTTTATGGTAGTCCCGGCAAAAATAGCTAAAGCAGCACTAAACGATTAATGACTCCGACTGCCGTTCCTACCATCCGCGAGTGCGCCCGGCAAAAAGCGAACGGATACACTCGGCCAAGTTTTATTGCAGCCTCCTACTCCAATCCTCCGCGTCTCTCTCCTTCTCTCTCAGCTAAGTTATGACCCCCGCGCATCAACGCGCCCCAGCTAATTGTCCTACTCTGGGGCGTCTGGATTTTTCCCGCAGTCTCTCTCTCTCTCTCTCTTTCTCTCGACCTTAACGTCGCATTAACGTCCCACAAATTAGGCATTATTTGTCTCGGCTCTCGAAAGAAAAACAGAGTTTTGTTGCGGCCCGACGCGCCAACTCCGTGTAATCTGTATACAGTCTCGTGCCCGTACCACCCTAGATTTTTCCCGCAGCGCAAAGCCCCTCGCCTGCCTCGAACTTCAACACTCATTTACAAGTCATGTAAAAAAGTTTCGGGCCGCGCGCGGCTCACGGCGCTTTTTATCACTCTCTCTCTCTCTCTCTCTTGCCGACAAGCTGTAGCGGTATACACAAATACAGCGCTAGACACGAAAAACACACGAAGCTAATCGATTCTCACCGTTGCGCAGAGCCGAGAGAGGGATAGAGAGATAGAGCGATCTTCGCGCGAAACCTGGTAGAAAGTTTCAGTCGCGTCTTATCAATGCGCACTGGGGGAGCGGTGGGCAGGAGGGGCGGGAGGGGGGGTGAGGACAGAGTGGCGGGAAGAAGGCTTATCTCCACCACGGGGCTGCGGCGGCGTCAAAGTTTTCGTGCTTTAAAAGAAACAGCGGCCGTTTAAAATCTCCAGCTTATTTACATTCAAACTTGGGCGCGCAAACAGCATCTGCCTCTCGGTCGACGTCGTCGTCCTCGTCTACTCCTGGCTGCTACTAAGAGCCAGCTTCGATTTATTTTTTTTTTGCCGCAGGTAAAGGAAGGTGCCCGAATAATTTAGCGAGCGCGAGGGTAGAAGGAGGTAAGAGCTTCGCGTGATATTTGACTAGCAATCGCGTGGAAAGTTTTTAGGCGACCTTTCCGAGAGAGAGAGAGGGGCAAACAAGCGCCGTCGAGCGGATGAAAATTTGATGATGACTTATGGCGTTCTCGGGGAAATAGACTCGACGTCAACGCGCGCCATGAAGCTAGAGTGGGAGAGAGAGAACGCCTGTGTGCACTTGACGCATACTTTCTATGAATTTTATAAATGGCTCGAGAGCTCGGGGCCTTTTGTGTTAAATGAAAGGAGCAAGCGAGAGGGAAAAGAAGGTTATTCGGGTTTTCGGCCGTAAATACTGCTCGTAAACCTGAGCTTTTATAGCTGAAATGAAATTATCAGCCGAAGATGAAGATTAATCAGATCAGACTCGTTGGATGCGGATATATCCTCGGGCCAATTCCACGCTACATTAATCTTAAGTAGTGCTAATGCCCACTAAATGTGACAATGAAAGCCTCTTGATTACGTTAAATTATTTCTTATTTACATTATTTGCGATTGCGGTGCGAGTTTTCGGCGCGTATACATATTTTACGGAATCAAGCGGGAATAAGTGCGAGCTTGTAAGGGGGATTTAAGTGAACGAAAATATTCGGTATTAATACGGGAATTACAAGTCAACATTACGAGAACAAAATACACCAAGAGAGAGTGAGAGAGAGAGAGCTAGAGAACTGCGGTAAGGCCATTCAAGTAGGAAAAATAGCTTCAAGTTTTAGAAGCTTCGGAGCGGAGGAAAAAAAAATTTCAGGGACTTGCAAAGCAATCCATCTCGAATCTCCGAGCGAAATAAAAGAAACATAAATCACAGTTCTCGAGCTAAAGTTTTCGGCTCGTTTAAAAATCACTTGACCCGCGCTAGGGCCGGTAAAAATCTCGGGGCGCTTATTCAATAATGAAAACAAAGCGAAGGAAAAACAAGCATGCATACATACATATATGCACGTGTATATACGCAGCGCAGCGGGGCCAGGCTTCAGCCGTTAAATAATTTTTCAATTCCTCTTTCGCAGCTCGTATAACTTATCGAGGGCCGCAGGAGGGTGAGCGGGCGGGGAGGTTGCAACGCTGCGAATCGCCCGGGCCGAGACTCTTCGGAAACCGCTAACGATCCCGTATGTAGCGACCGCGTCCGGGGTAATTGGGCGCGGTACCTGCCGAATGGGAATCCTTTCTCTCTCTCTCTCTTGCCCTCCCTTCCTCTCTCTCTCTCTCTCTCTCTCTCTCTCTCTTGAAACGCAAATGGTGCAGGGAACATGGGGCGTGAGCGTAGCCAGCTCGTGTATACGTCGTCCCAGCATGCTTGCTACTGCGGTCGAACGCTCTCTCGAGTCTTTGACTTGCACGTCTCGATCGTTTTTCCTCTCGACTACGTGGCTGCGTGTGTGGGTTCGCGCGTGTGTCTGTGGGCCAAGAGAAGGGGGAGGGCGTTTTGTTTGGTTTTCGGCTCGCGCGCAAGGCCGTTAAGGCTGCCGCGAGGAATCGAACGCCGTGCCGGGGGGGTTCGGGAAAAATGGCGAGGGAAACGTGGGTAATGGGAGAACGGGGAAACATTTGAATTTGCTGCTGCTATACACAGGGCGCCGGGGCCCCGCCTAAACTTGCGGGATTTCTTCGTTTTCTTTTCCAAACGAGCTGGGAAATCGAAACGCTGTAGGGAGAGGACACTTTTACGATTCGACGAGCTGTAAGTGTTTCGTGCGCTGTATCGTGGGCTGTAAAAAATTTTGTAGTTTGGGCATAAAGGATTTTTGGGGCATTGGTTAGAGATTTCGAACTGCGAGGAAGAGGGAGGGAGTGTGGCGATTTTTTTAAAATTTATTCCGATCGTAAAAGAAAATTCAATTCTGTTCTATCATGTGCTTTCTTTTAAATAGCTTTCTACTCTTTCTCTCGCGGAGACGTGTCCGCGCGCGCGCCCGCGTGTGTGTGTGTACTTTGTTTTTCAATTTCAGAATCGTGTGTCCCGTGAAGTAGCATTATCTTTGCGATTTATGATAGTAATAAAATCCTTCGAAAAGAAACCGAAGAGAAGTGTAAGCACCACCTAGGGCCAATAAAGACGTTTAACGTAAAAAAACTTGTCATCGAAAATATCAAGTGCTGCAAGGGCCAATAATAAATAATACAACTTTTAACGTTATGAATATCATGAATAAATAGTGCCGCGTAGAGAAAAAAAAGGCAGGCTCACTCCTCTGGGCTGACTGTATCAAGACTTATACTACTTAAACACGCTGTATGACTACGGAGTGCCGTTTTAATTTGCGTAATTTATTATCCTGGGAACGGTAAATATTATTACAAGAAAAGTAAAAGGTATTTTACGAGAGAGAAGGAGATTGAGTGGAGAGCGCGCTTGCCCGACTGCAGCGCGAGTTGTGCTACTTATCAACTCGAGTAAAAATATGTTACGCACGAGGTAGACCTTGAATAGCCAATGTACATCGCGGAAAATTAACGTTATTACAAGTTCTATTAATAGAGCCTCTTAAAAATTCATCAGCGAAAGCTCGCGTTTGCTGTTGGAGAAAGTTTCGCCGGTGCGGCAATTACAGAAATCAAAAGCCTAGTACAATCACTCTCGCAACTTACGGAAAATTAAGCAAATGTAGGAGGGCGAAAGTGGGATGGCGGTGGCAAGGGGGGTGTGGGTGGGTGGGATTGCTTTTTCATTTAAATTCACGGTGAGCTCTCTCGAGCCTCTCACCGCGGCTTAATTCGATAAACTTTGGCAACATCGCGAAAAGCCCCTTTGTATTGCCCTGCGCAGAGCAAAGACGTGGGTCAGTGTTTTCTCGCGAGCGCAAAGATAAATATTGTAGTTTGCAAGCCCGCGCGGGAGCGTAACATAATACCCGCGAACCTACGGCAACGTGACTCTCCTGCTCTCGAGTATCGACTTGTAGATTGCCGGGAAAGAGAGAAAGAGAGAGAGAGAGAGAGAGAGAGGGTGGAGGGTGATATTTTTTTCTCCGCTGGCAAGTATAAAAGGCTTAAAAAGAAGCGCAGGGGATCATGATTACGCGCTGGTAGAGCCGTACTTTTCGGTTATTTATGCAGCGTTAGGGTTCGCCAGCGCGAGCGCTTGAGATATTGGCCGTGGTCTTGGTGAAAATTTAATGCAGATGGATGAGCGGTTGAGAACAGCCGGCGTAAAACTCGCGCGTAACTCGCGGCCGATGAGGTTCTTTTAAGCATTGTTGCGAGAGGCAGCGATAGGGAGTTTATGCATCTTTGCGCGGGTTTTGATTAGACAATAAAGTGTAAAAAGCGCTGCCGACTGTGTATGCGTTGTTGTTGCTCGTCGGCGAACGTCGGCTTGGCTTTCAAAGTAACGCTGATTATACCGTAAAAACTTTTGGAATCTCGCGCTGCTACCACCCCTCTTGCCGGTACAATAAGATTCGTTCAAGCTACAAACACCAGGAGGCTGCTTTACTGCGCATAATAAAGTCAGAAACGACATCGAAACTCCCGATAAGGTGCTGATCTCGCTATCTCTCGCTCTGTACAAACGTATACAGCTGCTACTGCCTATAAAGATTGCCGCAACCTGTTCGTGCTGGTGGTAGACCTTTCAAAGCAAAAGACGTTATCTAAAAGTTGTCAAATGCCAAATCAAGCATCGCCCCCCCCCGCGCGAATTTTCTTCGGACTGTTAACTTACAAACCCGCTAATTATGAATGAGAACCGTCGGTATTTTCAGCAAGACGACGAAAACTTTAGCTCCATTAAAAATTGTCGGCCTCGCGCTGCCGAATCGTCTGCGCTTAAAGTTCGGGAACTAGGGACTCGAGTGGAAATGCGGGGAGAGAGGGAGAGAGAGAGAGGAAGGGCTGAAGCGGCGCGTATAAATCGACAAGTTTAAAGCCCCTTCGACGGTGGGCAAGGTTTCGAGGCCGGTAACTGCGCCCCCGGCCCTTCCCTCCACCTTACCCCCTAGCAGCGCAAAGGCTTAAACTGCTGGATTTCGAAACTTCAATTGAGCATGCGTTTAACGGCAGGGAGCCGATGCTCTCGCGTCCGGTGCCGAGGGGAGGGCTAACCGCAGACGTTCTTTCGCGGCTGGCAACTTAAAATGTTACCGGCCGACTTTGCGGAGTGGTCGCTTAAACTTGCGGATCTCGACGAGTGCGGCTGGAGATGGACAGGCTCGATTAAGCGGAAAAAGCTCGGTGGGAATTTGCCGGACGTGTGACTGTGTTTTTGCTAACTCGCTCCATTTGCCTTTATTAGCGCGTTTCTGCAGAGAGAAGGGCTGGGGCCGCTCAATTGCTCGACGGGTGTTAATGATCGATATAGTGAATGCGAGAGGCCATTAGCTGACCGGCCGCGTTTTAATGCTATTTTCGAAAGTGGAAAATCTCTCGGTAAATACTTAGACAAGTATGTGGGTGATAAAATTTATTGCAGCCATTCCAGTGCTCACGCGCGTGCGCGTATTCCAATCGCCGGACGCATCGGCACGTAAAATATTCTATTCGTTGAATTCGCGCAAATAATTTTGCGATTTATCAAATATTTTACGCTTTTATCATTATGTGTATGTGCGTGCGCGCGCATTTGTGTGTGTGTGTGTAAGTGAGTACATGGAAAAAACACTACGGCCTATACCCAAATTTTTTAACGAAATGCTCCCGCGCGCGAGAGAACGCACTACAACGAGTACATCGTCGAATGACCCCAATCAGTCTGGCTATAAAAAGCTCTGGGGAAGAGGAGAGCGCAAGATAGAGAGAGGTAGATTTTATTTGTCCATGCGTACACAAGCCGCGATGATAATTTACCGTCTATTGAAGGCGAATATCTATCGACTGGACGCCCTGGACTATTGCTCGCTAGGTATTATTAACCGGCGTTACGTTGAATATAAATCGCCGAAGGGGATCGTTTAAAAAAAATCCACGCCATTCAAAGCGCACGTACTCCTCTGCCCTGGCCCTCCCCCTCGCTTCGTTCCGCTTTTAAATGCAATCAAACGCGCACTCGAGAATTTACATTTTCATTGCGCCGCGGTAGCGACCGACTGGCATATTGTTTCCAATGGCATTGGGATTTAGACCCGATCGGCTCGCAAATTAAAAGTTATACTCTGCCGTGAAAACAATCGATGAGGAATCTCTTTCTCTCACTGTCTCTCTCTCTCTCTCACTCTCTCTCTTGCAGCATGTGCTTCAGAATTTCATTTTAAAAGCCTGACGATGGAAGCTTGACGGCATCAACCCACTCGTACACTCGAAATTGCCTCTAACTCTTAGCTGCGTTTAATTGACAAAAATATGTGTAGGGAAGCAAGCAACAATTGCGCTTCTAAAGGATTCTTCAAAAAGAGCTTGTATTTATTCGTATGGCGACGTTATCAAAAGTTTTCAGCTGTTCGTTAAGTGACATCCAATTTGTTTACTCCTTTTCTTTCTTTTTTCTTTTTTTACAAGCGACCGAAAAAATTTCTAATTGGAACAAATTGCGAAATCCATCGGAAATTGAACAAAAAAAATTCTCGATCCACTTATTTATACGAGACGCAAAAGGAAAGGGACAATTGGATAACTATTAAAAAGTTAAACTCCGGAAATTACTTTTTAAAACGCACATGCAAACTCTTTCGCCGCGCGGGACATTCCAAGGGAATCCCGAAGCTTTATTATGCGCTTGAAAAAAGGAGGAAACACACCGGTGACCCTTGGGGCTATGGCGTGCGGCTCGAGGTATGAGAAGAAGAAAAAAAAGTGCCTTGGATGCCATGCATATCACGCGTCGTTCTCACCAGGCGCGGGACTTATAAAAAGCTCACAGCTGGTGTCGCCACAGGAATCGCCATAACTATTTTACACCTCGAGCTGTTTTTTTTTATCTCTTTTTTCTTGGTTACGCAAGACTTACCATGCGACTCTTGGTCTTTTTACAGTTTCGGAAAATTTATACCAAGCCTGAAATGACGCCCCTTTATATTCCATTGTATATATTCAGGCATACGCCACTGTTTACGCAACAGAGAAAGCCAGCGAATTTCAAGTAGAGCATCGGCTGCAGGTTTAATTTCTTTCTTTTTTTTTTTATTTTTCTCAATAAACTTGATAAGGATATTAATTGCCGAGTCGTTTAAAAATATGACGATGAAGTGTCTTAAATTAAAGCGAATTGGGATGACTTTTTCAAATATCCGAAATACAATTCAATACGTAATTCTGTAAGGAAAATAAAACATCGTTTAATTTTCAGTAAAAAAAACCTTTCAACTTGCAGGTATTAAAAATAATTCAATAGCAAGTGAATACCGCAATAACTTGATTTCCTGGAAATATTGATGAAGTCACGTTCTCAATAATTAACTTGGCCTTTTTTTAACTACAGATATTCAACGGACCAATGTTGCTGATGATAATATAATTGAATAACTTGCTTTATCAGCCTCCACAAAGCTTCCTCGATATGCTTTGCGCATGTTCCATCAAATTTTTATGGCTCGACAATAGCTACATTTTAACCCCCTCTTCTCTCGCTCTACAAACCCTCCTGGATTATTTAAACTTTAATCTTGCAAAAACATTTTGCCTCGTACCAAGCTTCGGCAATCTCGAAACGTGCAACAAACGCACAAATTTTCGTCAATTTAATCAGATTGCAATTGGTTAAACGATCTCGCAGAGCCAATGTAAAGCGTAAATAAAAAGTTCAAATCACAAATAATCCATTGACGTGGGGGAAAACAGTATCTCATTCGTCAGTTGTGATTGAATAAGAGTAAAAGAAAAATAACAAACATTGCTTTAGCTTCGATATTATACTCATAGCGAGAGATAAAGAGGGAGAAAGGGGGGAGGGAGAGAAAAAAAGAAGACAAATAAAGAGCGCATTGGACGTTCGACCAATTTGGTCGGCATCGCGCTCAGTTACTCCTGCCCCCTGATACTTTGAATTTTTTTCCCAAACTCTTTAAATTCGAGAAAACGCGACATTCCCGTCGCGCTGATTATACTACCTATGTAGCCACACGTGCGCGCACAAACGAGAGAGAGAGACTGTGCAGCTCGAGCGGCTTGATAGAACGGCGCTCGGTAGCTCGAGGTGGTAGAGAGGCTCATTTCGCATCGACCCCTCCTCCTCCCCGACGCGTTATCGTCATTGTACGCGCTCAGGGCGCGGCCCATCTCGAGTCCCCCCTCCTCTCTCTCTCTCTCTCTCATCCTCTCTTCCTCTCTGCTGAGGCTGGATTTTCATCTGGTCCTCGGCTGGCGGCGTTAGCTTCGCCTCTCTCGGGTCCCGGGAATTGAGTTGTAAATTCCCGAACGCATCGACGAAGAAGGAGCAACACATGCCCCCAGACTGGCACACATAGACACTCGGGCGCGTGGATGGGCGCATCTTCATAGGAGGGGATTTGCAGTGTAGGGGGTAACGCGATAGCCCGGGCGTCAAAGCGCAGCTTGGCGCCGAAGCGCATGGAATGTGGCCTGTACACACATAACGCGGCCTCGCTTTCCCGGGAGAAAGTCGATGGGGGGCGTGCGTCGACGGCTACGTCGACTGATTAAGCGGTCGGTCCAACGAGCACGCGTGCCGACAGAGCCTCCCAACCACCCCCCCTCCCCGTTCATCCTCCTCGTCCCTCTGCCGTTTGATGGTTCTGCAAATCTCTCTCTTGCTCTCTGGTTTGTGTATGCTTTGAGGCGGAGCCAAAGGCTGGCTCCGAACGACGTACGTCTCTTGGTCGGTCGGTTTTCCCCCTGATTTTCGACACTTACCCTTCACCTCTGCCCTCCCCCCTCTGCCCTCGAGCTTCTAATCACGTCGTCTTCTCTCTCTCTCTCTAGCTCTCTGCCTCGTCTAATTTCCGACACCAGACGAAATTTAAATTCCATTGTGCCCTACAAATTGCAATTTGGTGGATGCTGGTAAGTTGGTGCGCGCGCGCGCGCGCGTAGAAAGTCAGGGCTTTACCTCGAGTGCCAGACTAATGTTTGACTAGAGGGGCTATAATACGGGAGATGACGTGGCGAAATGAAAAATTAAATAACGCGACGGAAAACTCGCGCGCTCGCTATGGATTATTTATTCGGCGCGGGAGTGAGCCGCTCTCGTCGTTACTGCCATGCTTCCTAGACCTCGTCAGCGGTCTGAATAAACAAAAGTGACCGAGCGCGCACTTAAAACTGCAACGAAGCAACGGCGGCGCGCGCGCGTCTGTGTGTCCGGCTCTCGTTAAAAATGCATTAACGCACTTCGTAAAATCTATTATCTAGCCACGGCCAGAGAGAATAGTCACCATGCGAGGTCATACGTGTAAGTGTAACGAGCGCGCCCGCGACTTTCCCAACAACCTCCCCCTACCAATGGATCCCTTTTAACCCCAAGCGCAGCCGCGGTAGCGAATAATTCCAACCTCTGCTAAATTTATTTTACGCATCAAATTTTCCCCTTCCACTTCCGCCCTTATGGGCACCTGCTATTTTACTCCGTCCCGGGCGTGAGCGACCACCGCTTAGTCCGCTTAAAATTCGAGGAAAAATTTCGGAAAATTCATTCGTGCCTGTGTTTTGCATAATCCTGCTTTACTACCTCCTCCTTCTGCTACCCTGTAACTCTCTCTTCCCTCCCCCCTCCCCCTCTCCTCGACGCGCTATAGATTCTGCAGATCTTTTTATTTTTCCTTTCAAACTCATCGCGCGCGCATTCGCGTCACTTTTATTGCTTATATTCTCTGCACGCGCAGATAAAAACTCGAGCTTACTCTCTATCTCTGCCGCTTTCTGCCGGCTGAAGAGGTAATTAATTGAAAAATTTTTCAGCGTAAATTCTTTTTAAGCTCGCCGGGGGGAAAACGAACACGTCAAGCAGTAGCAGCGGCAGCAGCTACAGGGGCGCGAATTTACGCATCGATCGTTGGCATATACCGCCGCGGGGGCCTTTTAAATCTGACATATGACCCTGAGCACCGACTCGTTTTTCAAATGCAAAATAACCCCGTCGCCGTCAATGGGGATCAAATTAACATTATAAAACGGGGCCTCGATAAAGCCGTTTTCATCCCTGGTCAGCCAAAAACTACAAATACACTTTTCATGACGGTTAACGAGAAGTAGCCGCGCACAGCTATGCATTCACGCCCAGAATATTTGCCCGGGCTAATTTCATTGTGCGCCGCGATAATATCGATTAATTGGGCTGCCCCATTTGAATAAATGCTATGCAATAGCGAAGTAGAAATCGAGAGGGTTTCATTGCGCGCATCGAGGATTTATTCTATTTATGATTTTCGCTCGTCGAATTTCCCCGGGCGTTTTAAATCAAAAACCGGCGTTTGGTCTAATTTATACCGGAGCTGCGAGGAAGAGAGAACGGGAGGGGGAGGAAGGGAGTGCTGGAGGATAAAGAGAGAGAGAGAGTGAGAGAGGAGGGGCGGTAAAAACAACGAGCGGAGCCTCAGCCCGAAGGCTTGCGGGAAAAGATTAACAATCGCAAGCGCTATAGAGAGAAAGAGCTCTCGCGAGCGAGCTTCTCTACGGGGGGATAACCATAAAGAATCTAATGGCTCTCGGGCTCTCTCTCTCTCTCGCTCGCTCTCTCGCATCGTGATCAATTGCCGTCTCGCTTTCCCGCGGCGGGCGGCGATCCTTTACCCGACGAGACAATTAAAATTTGTTTTCCTCCTTCCCTCGCGTTTCTCTCTTTCTCCGGAGGCCGGTCTTATAAAGCCACGGGAGCGCTAACAAATGATTGATGCGATTCGCCAAAGAAAGCTCGTTCAACGGAATCCAAGGGGAGGGAGCAATCAACTCGCTCCGCGGGAGAGCCGCTCTGCCGATGTAGTCGAGCTGCGCAATGAGCTTTAGCAGCCCGGACGAGGAAAAATTGGATGCGCAAGCAGGTTTAACGCGATACGCGATATCCTGATAGAGGGAGGGTTGGGGGGCGCAGGCGGGACGCGCGACTGGGGCTGTTCGTTTTCAGACTGGTTTCCTCTTTTTTACCCCCGTTTTTCTTTTTTTTTTTTTTTTTTGGATTTTCGCTGAGAATTTGGGTTTCTCGATTATTATGTCGGCTCTGTTTTTCCTCGAGGGGAATATGAGTCGGGGGGATTAGATCTGGCAATTTGAGAAATTTGTGGGAGGATATTAATCTGGTGTGCTGTATAGGTGCTACTTTGCGGGAACGAGGATGTCCGTGATCTGTGTAATTTTGCCCCTAAGGACAAACGCGCCGAACTATATTCGAATAGCGAGTGATTATTTTAAAACTGTGAAAAATTTTATTATTAAAAAATATTTCATTAAAATGTTAATTAACTTTCTTTGCTTAATTATTTTTCGTACAATAAAATAATCAACAAACTAATTTCTCGGAAAAAGATATTACGCTTGTCATGAGGATTAATTCTTTGAAAGGCTTTGCACATACAAAGCCCCAATCTTTTCGAGCTAATTTTCCTTTACCGAATGGAAGTAAAATTTGTCATTTCGAAAATTGTTGCGTTGCAAAAACTAAAATAAAAATAAAAATCCCTAAAGAATAGACGTTTTCGACGTTTTCCGGTAAATTTCATTTTATCAGAACTTTTTCTCGTTCCGCTCGTTTTCAACTGTACACAAAGACACATTGTTACGAATAGTTCTTGCGCTTTCACGTAGTTTACAGGTCACATCGGTTGATCGATCCCGCGTAATCTGGGACTTGGCTTGCTCCTGCCGCCCGCTTCATTCGCGATTGACGTTATTCAGATTCTTTATTTCCTCTCAATGCGTTCGTTTTTAAGGTTTTCGCGGAGCAGAGAAAAAAAAAGTAATTAATTTCGGCTCAAACGGTGTCCGTCGGTCTGGTACAATTCGAATGCACCGCTGATCCTGCTGCAATATCTCGGACCGCGCGTGTCGTGTAAAAATTTCAAGTCAGCGCCGAAACGTCGCGTTCATTACTGGGATATAAATAATTCCAGATACATAAATCACAAAAGCGATGTGTACGTTTGCGGGAAATTGTTTTCTCCGCGCTGCCCAACAAATTCGGTTAAAATCGCCCGCGCGCAGTTATCGAAGACACAAAAAGAGCACACACGACGAGCACCCGGTGCTGTGCCGCGCCCGAGCGGACAAGGCGTTGATTTTATCTATATCCTCAACGTCCTCGACGTCCGTAACATTTACGAATGCACCTGTTATAAATGGCTTTCGGTGCGTGTATGCACTTGCCGATGGTCACACGCGCGTGTATGAGTATTTTTCTATACGTATATTTACGGTAAATTTGTCAAAGCACAAGCGTGGCAGCGCGCGCTTGCTCTCTCATGAAAATTCGATCGACATAGCGACGTTAAAAGGCCGTGAGTCGGTCGATTCTTTCTCTCTGGCTTGGCGGTTAGCGCCTGCTGGGGGAAGGGAAAGAAGCGGGGGGAGGGTGATACTATCAGTCGTGCGACGTGAACTTGCCAACTGGAGCTGGGTATCGTATTGTAACGGCTGGTGAAAAAGAAGCGAGAGAAAAGGACCGAGAGCTCAAGCTGTCCCCTTTCTATATATTTTCTCTTTTAAAATTTCCTTTTTTTTCGGCTTTTATTTCTTGGCGACGAGATGGAGAGTAAATGGAAAAAAGGTAGCGGTGATTTTCTAGATTATTGAAGCCATTCGTGAGATGAAAATTGAAAGCTATTATGTGAGCGAGGTGTGTATGACGTGTTAAGTTGCGCGATATATAACACAGAGATATTAAACAGATAACAGCATGAATGGACATTTGTTCGAGGTGCACAATTGGTTTAAGTTCAAGTGGCTACAGCACGTTATGCGACAATACTCATTGCTTTGCGTTTCAACTTTTAAATATCATTTTTATTAAAAAAAAAAAAATATATATATATATAAAAGCCCAGCGCTCATTTAACAGAAAAGTAATGCATTGACTTTTTCCAAGTTTTATCGCACCGTGTACTTTTTAACTTCCCGTAAAAAGAGCGAAGATTTATTTTTTGATTTAACGGAAGAGTTAATATAAAGTTTTCTTCTGTTACAGTTGATAAAAGTAAGGAAATAATTAAAGTTGGACGATATTTTTTAAAAAAATTTTCCTCGTCACGAGTACAATAATACCACGAAAATTAATCAATTCATTTTCATCAAACATTCGATAACATGAATTTTTAACTTAAAATTTTTTAAATATTGCCATAAACAATATTCAGTAATCGCGGTCAAGTTTAAATATTTAAATACGGAAATAATATACTATTTCAGAAGCGTACTCTTATTGATTAACGCATGAAATCAATTGCGCACAGCGTAATTCGAGAAATTTACAAAAGCGCAAATTGAAATTGAATTACCTTCTTAAATTGTCTTTTTGATACTTTTCGATTTTAGTATGTATATGTGCATACAAGTATACACAAATATACAACGTCGATGAGCTTCAGAATTTGCGGGAGGCACAAGCGCCGACGCTACAGACAATGCCAAAGCTAAGTACGCTTGTTTGCGTGCGCGCTCCTAATTGCTACTGAAATTCAGGTCCTCTGTATGGTACTCCATCGACCTACGACGTTTTAGCGCTAAGTGTTCTTCAATGCGCAATTTACCCCGCCCCTTCTTTGCCTATCCCCGGGCTCTTTCATTCATGTCTAAGATGATTTCGGCGCTTTTACCGCCGATTCTTGAAATAACCATGACGATTTTGTGGCTTAGCTATTTCTATACGACGTCATATTTCGAATAATTAGAGCGATTAGGAGGTCAAGTGGTATTTTCGTGCCGAAAGTTAAGTCGCAAAAGTGGACAAAAAAAAAACGGGCGGGGGGCAAGGTGTTTTTGCCGGGCGGAAGGTAAAGCACAAAAGGGGAAAAAAAAAAAACGGGGGGGGGGGGGGGGCTATTTTCTTTATCGGAGGAAAAAAAGCTCCTGGGGGGCAAACGTCAAATCCAGAAGATTTCATTTAAAAATCCAATACTTTATGAAAATAAAAATGGCCGATCGAGGCGTTGCCAGAGAAGAAGCGGAGGGGAAAGAGAAGGAGTGAAAATTGAAGGAGGGTAAAACCAATCTCCGGGGAAACCGTGAAATTCCGCCGATTTTCGCTCTCGTCTCCAAAAACTGTGCGTGCGACGCCGACGAGAGACTCAAAATAAGAGCGAAAAAGAGAGAGGCAGAAAGAGAGAAAAGCCATTTGGCGCGTTCGAAACTGCCTTTATTAGGCCATCTCGCAAAGAGAGAGAGAGAGAGAGAGAGAGAGAGAGAGAGAGAGAGAGAGAGAGAGAGAGGGAGGACTTCGTCGAGCAGCCGATTGTGCTGGGGGAGTACAATAAAAAGCACGCTGCCGAAGAAGCCGCCACTATCTCTCTCTCTCTCTTTTTCTCTCTTCGCACGAAAGCTCCTCCGAATAAAGAAATATTTGTTCGGTCTGATAGGGTTTGCTCAAGCGCCCTCATGTTGCGCGCCTTCGAGTACTCAATGCTTTTCCCTTTCTTCTTTCGCACTTTATACGCGAATCTCCCTCTCTCTCTTTCTTTCGCTCTCTTTCTCTCTTACAGACAGACACATACCTAGAAGTGGGCGCGCGTATTCACTCGCATTTATTCTTTTTTTATTTTCCCTTATTTTCGCTTCGCTCGCTCCAAAAGAATGGAAATCTGCAAAAATGTATGTTTGTGTCGACAGGTGACTTGGATACGAAGGAAAAAGGACCACCAGCTGCTGACGGTCAACCTGGCGACGTACGCGAGCGACGAGCGCTTCCAAGCACGGCACTTTCAGAACAGCGAGGATTGGTCCCTAGAAATCAAATACGTCCAGGATAGGGACGCGGGCGTATACGAGTGCCAAGTGTCGACTCATCCGCCCACGAGTATATTCCTGATCCTCGAGGTCGTTGGTAAGTCCGTGATTAATCGAGGCCCCAATTCTCCCTCTCTCTTCCTCCTTTTTCCTGGCCTTGCCCTCACTTCTTCTCGCACTTATCCCGGCGTCGTCTATGACACGTGTCCTAACTTTGCGCGAGACGTCGCCATAAATATGACTGAGAAGGATGCCCCCACTCCTTTGTTTATTGGCCTTGAGCTCTTATAAATGTGAAAACTTTCGTCCCTGTTTTTATTGCGCACGATGATGCCTGCATTAGCAGTAGCTGATGTACGTTATTATTATTAACTCAATCTACACTGAAATTGATATTACGAAATTGCACGTCGTTTCGAAGAATATGCATTAGGGATATTTTAATTAAAAATTTTTTTCGAATGTTATTTGCTGCATGTTTATTACATCGTTTAAAGTACATAAATATTATTTCATAATTTAATTATTAATTAAATTTAATGAAACGATGGTTTATATTAAAATTCACATTTTTTTTATTCATTTGAAAATTTATGTCATGTATCATTTATTTTAGCCTTACGTTAGAGGACCTTTTTTAAATAGAGTTTGTACATCTTATTAAAATAAAAATCGGAGATGAAATTCAAACAGCACCGTTAAGTAGTCTGACTATTGTCGCGCAGACTGCTCGAGTTACCACTCAAAATCAAGTACCATAATTTCGACGATTAGTGTATAGTGTCAAAAATGCGTTTGCTCCACATCTTTAAATCGAAATAACTACTATATTCAAATTTCATCCCAGACAACGTTCATATCTCACTTTAACGGAGCTAAATTTTGCATTAATTTATTTCTAATTAAAGCTCGTACGTTCAAATTGTAACACACGCGAGTACTCTCCAACGTTACGTAGCCGAGCAAATTTTGACGCGCAGATGTCAAAGGGCCTCGTAAAATCGCGAGGCTAAAAATTGTTTCCGGCAACTAATTCCGCTTGATAAAGAAGAAAGAGGAGGAAAGCCCGGCCATTTTTCACGGGACCCTCGACACGAAAACGACATTACATAATTCCGTGCGAGCCCGTGGAACAAAATACGCTCATAATTTGATCAGCGCTCCGTCACTCGCAGCAATAGAATAAGCCACTTTTTCCCTCGGCTGCCCTCTCTTAGCTTCGGCATTGCCGAATACATTATCCTTATCGCTTGTCACTTGTCAGCGACTCCTTCGACGCCTTGGCCTTTGGACTTCCGGCTCGCGTCGATGTCCTCGAGTAACCGCGTAATTATAGCTTTTCCACCGAATTGGATTTCATAAATTTTACCAAGATAAGCGTCGGAGCTCCCCCCTTCTAGCCAGCCTCTTCCCTCTATCTCTCTATTTCCAGATCCAACCAATTTCTGCCTCTCTTTAAATCTAAATATAGCCTGACTTTTTTTTCACCGATATGCAGAAAATAAGGAAAAAAATAAGCTCGATTCGTTAACGAGAATTCGAGATTAACTATACGTATTCGTCGGTTTCACTCTCTTTGCGTATTTGCGAAGGGATATTTTTTTGCCTGCACAAGAGCACCGGCAAATGAAATCGTATAGCGGCATAAACAAGCACCGGGCAATTCCTAAACGAATCGTCAATATTAACAGAAATCCCAACGCGCTAACGGGAATGGAAAAATAATAGCGCTCCGAAGAAAAACATTCAAGTTTGGAGGACTTGCTGAAAGTTGCCTCTACCCTCGTCTTCCCCCTTCCCACCTAAGCCTTGCGTAACACACGCGTGTACCGTCGTCGGTCGACAGAAAAGGCCCCCCCCCCCCCCCCCCCCCTATAAATACACATTTCAGTATAGGTCATGACGTTAAGCGTGATTAATTGACGATAAGTGTCTTAGCGTAATGCAGCTCTTCTGTCGTTATACGCATATACGTACTATACGGATGAGAGCAGGAGCTGAGGGGTCAGGCTGGAGGGGCCTCAGCTATAGGACTCTCGCGCGCATAATAAATCTAAGGAGCCCGGCCCATCGTCGAAAGCCAGCGCTCCAAGCTTAATTCCTCGTGCGTTGGCCTGTTTCTCTCTCTCTCTCCCTCTCTTTCTCGACTTGTCTTAGCGTGATTTAGTCTCGGGTATCGTGTCGCCGTCGCAGTTGAAAAAACGCGAAATAAGCGCGAGAGCCCGGAGGCTAAGACGCATTGTCGTCCTCGCCTGCTAAGATCTTTGTTTCTACTCGGGCCTTCCCTCCGCCTCTGCCTGCTCTTTTCCGGGCGTTTCCGCTCTTTTCCACTTCCGAAGAACTGGCCTGGCTTTCCCTCTTTCTGCTATGGCGCTTTGATTTACCTCCCTCTCTCTCTCTCTCTCTCTCTCTCTCTCTCCCACTCCGTCTTTTTTTTATTTTTTGTTTAGATGGCTTTTTTTTTGTTTATTTGTTTGTTTGTTTGTTTTTTTTTCATTTCAAAGGGACCGGCTTGAAGGCGTTTCACGCGTGACAAAGCTTGAGCTTTTATTTCGTAGCGGTAGGTTTTATCGTTTCAAAGGTGGCTGCGAGCTGCAACCCTTTTTTTGTGTGCGGTATACTATTGCTGACTTCGGGCTTTCGGGTAACTGGATGAAAAGATTGTCACTTGTAATAACTGGGTGGACTCGTTATTATTATGGCATATCGAGTTTTTGCTGTTTATATTGTTTTTTTTTGTATATAAATATCGCGCTTGATAGACGGAGCGTATTTAGCTTTCAGCGGGAAAATTGAATTTATATAAACGCGAGAGATCGCTACCGGCGAACTTGGCTGGAATATCGTTTTTAATAAGCGCACATCGCTATTGTTTTGCAACAGGCAGTGTTAATGACGCGCGCGCGCGCGGCAGCATGCGGTATCTGCCTCGAAAAATTGAAAATGCTATTGAAAATAAACATTTATTTCAATTCCCAACAAACCGACAATTTTATTCTTCGCGCGGACGCGCATCAGAAATTTAGGTCGATCTTCGATTTTCTTTTCGCTGATACATAAACTATATGAATGTATAAAATATAAATAATTTCACGCACCGAGATATGTGTGGATAAAATTAAAATGAAAACGCAGAAACGCGATACGTATATAGTCGACGAACCAACAAACGAAACAAAACAAAAAAATCACAGGTAGCTTATATATCGATTCGAAAAATTTCAACTGACACCTAGCATATTCTCTCCCTGGGGGGGGGGGGAGCTATCGCTATATGCGTACGTCTATTTAAACATCGGAAATAACTAGGAAGACCGCTTGGCTGTCAAAATCACTCGACTGTTAATATTTTCAGCTGAGGGGAGGGTGAGCTCATCGAGGCGCTGCTCCGGAGTCTAATTTCCATTCGGGTCGTGGAGCAGAGCGAGACAGAGGCGATGAGAAAAAGTCGAGGTAGAAAGAGAGAGAGAGAGAGAGAGAGAGAGAGAGAGCGAAGGAGAAAGAGGAGAGGTTGCCGGCGGTGTGGAAAGAGCCAAGGTGGGGGGAGGGGGGTAAGAGGGCAAAGCCAGACTTACTTTTCGCCTCCTATCCGCCAAGCGAATCAGATTTCCAACAGCGTGCGCGGCCCGCGAGATTGGCGCCTCACCAAACGTTTCAATCAACCGCAAGCCTCAGCCTTAGCCCTCTTTCCTCGGCTAGCCGTAACCTCTGCTTAATTCCCTCCGGCGGATATATCCTCCGGCTTTTTCGCTCCGACCGTGCGAGGGGTTAAAGTCCTAAAGGCGCATTTCTATCCGAGTCTTGAATTTCTCCGGCTGCTGCCGCTACTACTGCCGGTTGCTACTGCTGCGCCACGTGACCGATAAACCTAAGTATGATTAACGCGGCTAGGAGCGAGAGTGAGCTTGCGAGAGAGGAGAGAGAGAGGGACTCTGATTTACGAGCCGACTCCTCCCACCTCGTGTGTCTCGGCTCGCGCTCTGCCCCGGGAATTAATTACTCTTGCGCGAGGGAGGCCCGGGAAAGGATCTCCCCTGGGACTTGTCCCGCGCAAACGGCAGCCCCGCGATCCCGCTCTCCCGACGCCGCCGCTTGGCTAATGGAAAACTACGCAGCTTGGACGATCTCTGTTTTACGTGGTTTTTTTCTCCTTTTATTATTATATCCAACCGTCCGTCGTTACTTCGTTTTTTTTTCGTTTCAATCGAACCGCTTTGTTGTTTAGGGGGAATGGAAACGATAAATGGCGTCGATGAGATTAAGCGAGATAGTTGTTGAAATTCGAGAATCTAGTGAGCGCTCGAATTTTTTTCAATTTAGTCACGAAGCCCAAAAGAAAAAGAGGAAGAAAAGAATGGAAAGTGAGGGAAATTGTCGCTTTTATTAAATTAGTTTTAGTTCCGATGCGCGTGGTTAATTGCAAAAGATGCCTTTGACGTTTTGTTAGCGGGTAAACTTCATTCGGAATATTACGCTGTTCTATTTGCTCGAAGAAGTTCGAGGAAAGTTGCTGCGGCATTGGATGGAGTGTTTTATAAATGATTTGAATATATCTGTATACACAAGCCGCCGGATGAGAGCGAAAAAAAATATCAACGAGCTCGTGTAGTGGCTCTTGGGAAATGGAGGACGGGGCTAAGTCTTGGGGCGCATTAGCAAAGTCATGAGCGCCATTGGCTCGGGAGAGAGAGAGAGAAAGAGAGACGAGGGGAAACTTATTTTGAGTTTCCGTCGGGCGACGTTCGTCTCGAGTCGAGCTACAACTCCGGGGCGAAAGTCAGCTTGGCCTCTACTCATCGACTTATTTTACCAAGTCTCCGAGACTTGGCTCGGCTTTGGAGTTACAGGCTGAATCGAAGATTCAAAAAACTTGATCTGACTAGACCGGGGGAAGGGGACGTCTTTCAATTTAATCTTACCCTGACCCTAACTTGATAGAGAGAGGAATAGTTGTACATACGTATATTTATATCAAGTGATTAAATTACTTTTTGCTTGTATTTCTTTCGGTTTATGGGTTTGGATTCCGTTGCGCTATTTGATACGGAGCACATCGTAAATGTGAAAGTTGAAAATAGCTAAAGTGTGGGAGGGGGGGGGGGTCACTTTATGCGGTCACTCATATCTTATTACGTCAATCCGAATCTTCGTAAAATCGATTCGATACTTTATTTAAAATTCAGTCTTGCCGGTTACATAAATCATACGAGGCAGTCGTGCAAACAAGGAAAAATGAAAAAAGTTTTATTAAAAATGAAAAGAGACACGAGGCAAACTGTAAAAAGGAAAGGAAAAGGAAGAAAAAATTCAAACTGTTATTTCACTTTTCAATGAGCGCTCGAAACTATATTCCCATGAAATAAACTTTCGCTATTCAAGCAAGTATACATCGAACTCGAGCATTTGCCCGCATAAAAAACGTCCGAGCATTTTGCAACTTGAGCCCGAAAAATCAGACTGTCCGGGGTGAATTTTTTCGAAAGGAGTTCTGCCGAGCATCGAGACTTATGCCAAGAGTGTAGTAGCTCTCTCTCTCTCTCTCTCTCGGCCCAGCTTTGCCATTCTCAACATACACACAGACATACCCTCGAGCCGTTCGTAGAAATCCCGTATCCTCGGAGCCGGAAATACGCCGTGGAAATACGGAGCGCGCAGAGACGTGGCCGGACGCGCCGGAAGTGGCGCGCGTATCGGCGCCAGACCGGAGGGGGGGTTTATACCCCCATCGAAAGCCCGAGGGCCACGCTTATACCCTTCTGCCTGCCATCCAGTCCTCCTCCCCCAGTCCCGTCCGCCCAGAAAATTATCACGCGCCAAGATATATATATACACACAGAGCGAGGTCCGGACGCTCGGGAGTAATTAAAAAAATCCTCGCGCGCCAGCCGCGTGATTTCGCGCTTCTAGCCGGCTCTTTCCGGACCAGCCCCCTAGCTTTTTTCTGACTTGCAGCGCGAAAGCTCGACTTCCGTGGTCTGGTGAAAAAAAAGAATGGGAGAGAGAGAGAGAGAGAGGCGTAGGGATGAAGAAAAAGCGTCGAGGGAGAAAAACGAGAAAGACGGTGCGTCAGTGGATACGGCATCGGCGAGTACGCTGCCTTTTTTTCTCGCTAAATGAAAGGCTTCGTAGGGCGATATAGCTCTTGGGCGTTGTGTAATTGACGAGCGCGCGCGTGATTCGACGATTTTTCATCGATCAAACGCTTAAGGAGCGCCGCTTTACGGACGTTAAAGACGATCGCACCGCAGAGGCTTTTGCTCGCGCGGTCGTGCGGGATTTTGATAATAGCCATCGGACGAGTTTCCGGAGCACTCGGGCTGACCGCTAAAGCCTTTCGTTTCCTTGTCTTACGAAAATATTGCCAGCGCCGCTCGGGCGGCTAGGACACGGGAAATCCGGAATTTCCCCGGATACTCTCACAAGCCGAGCGGAAGGAAAATTATTATTGGTCTACACGAAAATATTATCAGTAAAAGCCGCTGGCCCTCGTGTGCTCGCTCGATTTTCGTTACTACCCCCCATACCCGTTTCAACTGCCCCCCCTACCCGCTTTCTCTTTCTCTGCCGACGCTGCCCCACCATAAATTCACGTGTGCACGCGCGCGCGCGCGATTAGCCGTGCAAACGTCCGCGCAAATCCTTATCGGTCCGCTCGAGTTCCCGGCAGCCCCTGTTCGCGTATCCTGAAAAAGCACGTAACGCACGCGCCGTATTATTAAATAAACAAGTCGACAGGCGGAGAAACGTAAAAGCACTAAATTTTATTGCTAGCGCGTTTTTTGTTTTTTGTTTTTCAAACAAATTACAAAGCAGTTCTATCAGCGATTTTAATAAAGCTTTTCGCTTGGATTTGTCTGATGTTGATCTAGCTTGTCGAATTTCGTGTCACGACTTCAACAAATGAATATAACATTTATGCAAAAATAATCCGCTCGAACAATGCTGTTTAAATATTAATATAAACCGGTGTGTGGGTGTGTGACTTCACGTCGCATATGCGACTTGATTAAAACGGACGACCCGAATATCACGTACTCGCTCTCGTCGTATATGAGAGCAGAAAAAAAAAAGAATAGAAAACCCTCCCAACCAATAGGGTCTCATGCAAATTCTGGCATCGGCGATATCCGATTTTCGAATTTTTCCGGAAATCCACGGGAGAAGGTATATTTCCGCGTCAGTGATAAAATCGCCTTCGACCTGCTGGATGCTCGCGACAATGAATCAACGAAAATACCAAGAGGGAGAAAGAGAGCTGAGAGAATGTCGAGTCGTTGCTACTGAAAAGTGTGACATACAAGATCAGATAGACGTGCGCGTTATCCCCAGTCAAGGCTCGGATATATGCGTCACATGTCCAGTCGCATCATATGCACGTGAAGCGAGAAAGCAAAGCCACGAGGATGGGCGTATTAGCAAACACACCGGGGCTCGAAAATTACTGTTGACCTTTTTTCTTTGGGCCGCGTGTGTGGTAGTGGTCCCTCTCGAATTTGTCGATATGAGCCCTTGCGTAGGAAATAAGTGATCCCGGACGCGGGCGGAATAGAAGAGCAGACGTCAGCCGAGAGAGGATCGATCGGAGCCGAATCTTTTATCCGACTGCCGTGTCGTTCACGGCCTGGCAAACACTTTGCAATTCCCCGGCGTCGCCCACGAGCGGTTCGACGTCCGTTTGATCCGTGTCTCCCCTACCCCCTCGCCAATCAAACTGCAATTAGCAGAGCAGCCTCGTTTTTTTTTTTCCTTTTTACCTCTTTCTACCTTGCTCTAGTTCGTTTTTACGGGTATAGAAAGCGCGCGATACCATTGAATTCGCGACTCCACGCGTTATTCGATCAATTGACTAACGGAAGTATGTTGTTGAGCAAATGCCACGCCGAGGATCAAATGTCTTCTTGGATTTCTTTAATCTAAAAAAATAAACGTGCTTTTTTTCAAGTCGAAATTTTACATTATTCAACGAGCTTGCTCTTCAAGAAATGAATTTTTCATGTGTTTAATTTTCTTCATTAATAGCGAAAGTTTTATTCACGGTCATGGTTAGCGGATTACTCAAGCCGAGACAACGAGATTACACGGCAGCGCGAGAAAATGCGGGGAAAAAAATTCAAAACCTTAAATGCTCGATTCTTCGCGATTTACGTCTCCGAGGAAGTTATTATCAGGTTGAGCGTATGC
The DNA here is from genome assembly GCA_030522585.1 of Anagyrus pseudococci. Lineage (NCBI taxonomy): Eukaryota > Metazoa > Arthropoda > Insecta > Hymenoptera > Encyrtidae > Anagyrus > Anagyrus pseudococci. Next base: position 64,903 of record JAPYYQ010001000.1, on the reverse strand, counting down.
GCCTGACGCACTTTCAATTTTGACGCGCGCTTGAATTTTATGTTTTACCACGTTGGATGCGCCGCAAGCTTTGTTGCCGTGTTTTGCCCTGTGACCCACTTGTGCCCGAGATCCTTGACGTATGCGAACTGCTCCCCCGAGAGAGAGAGAGAGAGAGAGAGAGAGAGGCAAGATCTCGCAAAATACTGGTAATAACCATGCTTTACGGCACATATCAAGCAGCCAAACTGTCTTATTTAATAACTTTTAGGTTGCCACGGATATATAGTAAGGATATAAGCATCCGAGATTCTCTTCGTGACTATTGTCCGTTAAAAACATTTTGAAATGTATAAAACACTAGAATTGTAGAATCTATCGGGCTGTGCGCTTAGAGTCAAATTGTCCGTAAGTAGATAACGTGCGCGTTTGATCAGACGCGAATTCAATGTGACCTCTATCGATTGAAGCTCTTTCAAACATCCTTAATCATCAAGCTTGCCCTTAAGCGGCTCGTTAAAAAGAAGAATCCTAGCCCGGAATTGCCGAGTCAGTCGCGTAGGCATCGACAGCTACTCCTCCCCCACCGCCGACCGAAAAAAAAACTCGAGAGTCACGAATAAGAGATAGGAGAGAGGGAGAGAGAGAGAGAGGAGAGTTCGAAGGCTGAAAGTTGGTCGTCGTCGTAGCGCGGTCGCTTCCGCCTGAAATTAAGCCCTGCCAGAATGCCGTGACTAACTGCCGCGGCGGCGATAAGATATCGCGGCCGGAAGCCCTCTCCCGGACGTCGAAAGGCAATTTTCGCGTTGTCGGCAAAGGCCGAGCCTGGGGTAAGGGACGAGAGCGGGAAGACGGGGAGAGAGTAGCACGAGAGGAAGCGCGAAAAAAAGTCAGTTCGCGCGCGAACTTTTGCGGCGACTTGTACTTCTTCTCGCCCTTACAGATAATTAATTACCGTCTTCATTAGCGGAATCTTCGCGAGCCCGGCTTAATCTTCATTTTTCTTCGCGTCCTTTCTCGCCAAACCTTCTCCTTCTACCCCCTCTCTCTCTCTCTCTCTCTCTCTCTCTCTCTCTTTGCTCAACTCAGCCGCTACTCTTTTCTCAAACTCCGCCGAGCGTGAGCTTTTTATCCGTGCAAATGATCTTTTCAATTATTACGCTAATTATTGCCTCAAGGTGAATGGAAGGGCTTGCCTAACTTTGCAGGCCGTCAGGTCCCGGGGACCGCCTTTCTCGCGACTATTTTTCTTTCTTTGTCCGTTGCGATCCGTTTTCTTTTGTGTTACGCTGATGGGGCACTTAGCTCCGAGAGGGTGATAAGACGCTTTTCTCGTCGATAGCGCCGGCTCGCGAGCTGGAAAATAAAATTTTCCCACGATTACTCTCGGACTTTCTCTCTAACGAATTTAATTGTCACGCGCTCTGCCTCTTCCTCCTATTTTCGAAAACATACGTATGAATACATTTGCAGGCATGTGGGTCATCTAATTATTCGGAATAAAAAGTTTAATAACTTTCGCCTCCCCTTAAAAAAAAAAAAAAAATTATAAAATCCGTTAGTTTTTTTGTGACCTATTTTCGCGTAACCGCTATTCCGGCAAGCTTGGCGAAAATTAAAAGTTTCATTTGTTAAAGAACATTTTAGCGGGGCAGTGTGATTGCTCCGCAAAATTATAATATTCCCCAAGGGTAGCCGGCGAGTACTAATTTACAAACGTTACCTCGTTCCCCCAACGGCACGCAACTTTTTAACAACGCGAATGTAAATGTAACACGCGCCGTAATTTCGCTAGTAATACCCCTCGTAATTCGAACTTCTCAAAACCCCCGTCGTAATTCTTAGGGAAGGAAAGGGGATGAGAGTAGTAGCACTACGCACTTTTTGGCTCAGGGCTTTAGCTCCCCCAGCCACACTCCCCCGGCCTCTCCAGAGACGATAACATAAAATTTTCGTAGTCACTATTTCAGCATCCCCGAACAAAAGACCTGGCTCTCGTAAAGCGGAAAACGGCGGAGGAGAAGGGGGGGATGGAAAAAGCTTCAGCGCGCTTTTCCATAATAACTCGGAGATCTCGGCAGCGGGGTCGTCTCGCATTCCCAATAACAGGAGTGGCAGAGGCGGCGGGAGTAATGCGATTCTCCAATTACAAAACTAATCGTTCCGCTCGAGTGAACCTGGAGAAGAGCCGGCTGGGAGAGAGAGAGAGAGAAAGAGAGAAAGACTGGCGGGAGGGGGAGGGAAAAAGAGGGAGGGAACAGGAGGAGTAAAGTGGCTGACTTGAACTTTTCTTCCCGATGGATCGTGTGGCATACTGCACAGTCTGGGCACCTCCACCCAGCCGAGCCGTTGACTAAAACTCGTTGTAACTCTCAAAGAGAAGGAGAAAGAGAGATAGAAATAGAGAGAGAAAGAGAGAGAGAGAGAGAGAAAGATGTCTGGAGATGGGGCTTAATTAAATTTATTGACGTGCGTTTGAAATGCTGGAAAAGCTGAAGGAGGCGGCCTCTGTCTCGAATAGCCGCGCACGCTCACTCACGAGCCAGCTCCAAGCTCCATTTTCGTTTCATTTGCTTCGTAGTGATTTGCTGCTGCAAGGCTAGTGCCCAGTCTACCAACGACTTGCCCGGCTCTTTCGACTAAGCCTCTTTTCTCTCAGACTCGAGGTAATCGCGAATTATCGTTAATAACGGAAAACGAGCGAGCGCCGGGGGATGGGGTGGGGGTGGGAGCGGCTGGAGCGCCGTCTTTTATTTTGCAGTCTATATTCTCAAAAGAACACAAGCGGCCTAGTTTCACCGGCTCAACGTGTACGTCAGGCCTGATAAAGGAACAATCGTCGGCCGGTTCGCTTGCCAGCTCGGCCGTTGTACGATTCTCGGCCGTTACTGCTGCTTCTGCTGCATCAGCTTTCGCTATCCCATGGTAAAATTTCACGCGATAGCAGAAAGTAAAAAGGTCCGCGAACAATCGACGTAACAAATTTTACAGGCCCAGCCAGACACGGGCACTTGGCGTAACAAAGAAGAAAAAAAAAGAGAGAGAGAGAGAGACTGGAGAGGTGAAAAAGCCCCGTGTCTCTCGGTGCGTAGGGGGCAAAAGATAAAAACTGTTTCGGCCGGTGCGCCCTAATAAACTTTACGTCCCAGTTTGCGCGCGACTGGAATCCGCGCGTAAAACGAGCCGTAACTGTCCAACACGTATAACGCGTGCTCTCTCCGGGCGTATATATGCCAGTCGTATAAGCGAGGCCGGAGCCCAGCGGCCGCAACCAGTAGCAGAGAGCCATTCAGTCGGTCGCCGAAGGACGCGCGCACACCTCCTTCGTACCTCTTATAATTACCGCGACTAGGATCGAGCGTTCGTACACTCGCCACCGGGCGCCCCCCCCCCCCCCCCCTTCCCGCCTTCCCCCCGCCTTTCCCCCCGCGGGCCCCCCCCCCCCCCCCCCCCCCCCCCCGTACCATTGCGACTCCTCTCCAGAGCTTATTGAGTCGTCGAGGAGGGTTGTCGTCGCGTGCCTTTCGCGTTCCCGCGGTTTATCAGATCTCGCGTGAATAAGCGCCCTCGTCGGATGTTAATTCTATAATGGACTCTCTCTCTCTCTCTCTCTCGGCTTTACCTTCCCTACCCCACTTTCCAATGGCACACGAAACGCTGCTGCCTCTCCTGGGATTTCACCGTTTTATTCTAATGCATCAAATTCAATATCATAAATGTCGTCGCTCGCGCCAGCGGCGCTTATGGCCAGCAGCGTAATCTGATTGATGCGGCTATCCCGTTTAATAAACCCTACTTTTTGATTTTACAATCGTCCACAATTTGTGCAAAAAATAACTCGTACACAACCCGGTATGGCTCCCTTGAAATGAAAGTGCATAGAGCTTGTACGTACGTGTCTTTTGGAACGACATATAGTGGTGGTCCTAAATTGCAAAAGCGAGTTTGAGCGCGCGCGTATGTGTTTGTGTATGTGCCTTTCTCTCTTACTCTCTGATGCGTCGCAGCGGTATATTTGCCTTTTACAAGTGCCGACTGCAGTATTACGTAACGTGCGAGAGGAGACCGCGTTTTCGTCTCAATAACGTCGGCGTGGTACAAAGACCGACAGAGAGACGCTGGGCAAAAAGAAGGAGCAGCCGGAGAGCTAATAAAAAATGCGGCGCTCGCCTTCAGGATTCTACTATGGCTGGCCCCCCTCCCGCTGCCCCCTGCGATGAGGCACTGCACGAGCGGAAAAGCGACGAACTCTCGCTTATATATACGCCTCCCTCTCTGTCTCTTACTTTCTTTCACCACCAGGCGTCTTTCGGTGCCACGTATACTTTTTCCAAGTCGTCTGGCTGCTGCAGCTGTGTAAAATTTTTAAAGCTACGACTTGTCGAAAGTCAAACGCTACGGACTTGACGAATTTTGAAACGGACTCAAGTTTGCCGCTTTTCAAAGCTCATTATTCTGTACTGTGAACGGATTATGAACATTTTGCTAATTAAGCTCATTGATGTAATAGTAATGCGCGTTTCAAATGCCGAGTATAAAATAGAGATTTTTGAAAATTTTTTGTTAAATTTAACAAACGTTCTTACCGGTTTTTTTTTTAGATGCGTAGCTACTACATTTACAGAGTTATTCAAACGGATTAACAATCGAATGGTTAGTTTCACAGCTACGCCGGGGTAGGAATGTTTACATCCGCATCAAATTAAATAAATCGAGTATCGCAACACAAAGCATTTTCGGCGAATATATTTTGATACGCTGGAGCAAATATATTCCAATCCGCTTTAAAAGACGAATCTCCGCTAATTAAACGTATCATTAGCGAAGCGCGAGAAAGGCAGGGGAGGGCGAGCGACGGGTCGTCGACAAAAAGAGAATGGCCGAAAGTTTTTTCCTCCGTTTCTCGCGCGTCCCTTTTTCCTTTTCCTAATCAAATTTAACTTTAATTAAGTCAATCGAATTAATCGGGGGGCCGGCCTGGAAATGGAAGCGACTGATTCAAAGCGTCGCCGGCGTCGCGCGCAGCCGCTTCCCGGTAATAGAGCCCTTCTCGATTTTCTTCGGCCTCTCTCCCCCCCCCCAACCCCACAACCTTTCAGTACTCCCAGCCAACCTTCCTTCGCCATTCACTAACCTCGAGTTTGATCCGCGGAGACACGAGGCAGGAAATTTCTTATTTGAGTTTTCTCGATTCGTTTCTCTCTCTCTTTTTTTCTCCCTCCTACCTTTACCCACGCTCGATTCAATTTGCAAATGTGGATGGAATGAACGTTATGAAGGGCGTCGAACGAACGCCTATCTGGCGCGTGGGATTTTCAACTGATTAAGCCATTAATAAATTATTGCCGACGTTAAACCGAGCAATTTACTTTTACGACTTTTGCACAAACTTACCAAGTGCTCTTCGTATTACGACCTCATTCAAAATATGCTTAATGTAATGCCAATGAAATAGCAAGCATTAGTTCGACACTTAGGACAGTAAAACGCAATCTTAGTCGGCCATTGAGCTCGAAGGAATTCAGTGCTGGACGAGATAATTAATAAAAGTTATGATTGAAAAATAGACATTATTTTGCGAGTTTTAACATTTGTTTGCTGCTGATACTTGATTTTAAAAGAGAATAACCATAATTAAAGTGTGTAGGTTTTTTAAAAGAAGATTGAGAGCGTGAAAGCCATGACGAATAGATTGAAGTTGCGTAATTTGAAACGACGGGTAGAAATTTAAATTGATAGCTAATAAAATTTTCAGCTCTGAAAACAGAAATTTTTGCTTTTACATTTGAATTTTGCGTTACGCTTTTTCCCCCTCGCCCTCGCGGGTTTTCCGACTTTGCATTCGCGAGTTGACCACTAGCAAGTCAAAAATAAAATATCACATTTACGTCTGCAAAGCGGGCGTGAGTGAAAGAGAAAAAACGAGAGAAGCTCGGAGCTACTTTTTTCGTCCGGAAGTTGCGCTGTTATCAAAGCCGTACTTTTCGGCCCTTTCATACAAAAATTGCAACTGGAATTTACTTTCATCACTTAGCTCCTCGCCAATAGGGAAACCAGCGGAAAATACTCGCGCGGCTAAAGCAACTGACTCTCTCTCTCTCTCTCTCTCTTTGCCCTAACCTATGTTTTCTTGGAAAAAGCTACCTGCTGGAAAAAACACACGAGCCCTTTTGGTAATCGGACCCACTGGTCATAAATAATCCGGTGCTAGCGTTGGGGATACGCCGTGGAAGGGGAAGGAGAGGAAGAGGGAAGTCGAGATTCGATGCGCGCAACATTTTATAATTTACGAGGCGTAGAGTGCAATCCTCGTTCGCGTAAAAGCTGTAAAATTTTTTTACGCCTTCAGGAGTTTCGTGCCTCGTATATATACGCACCGGTAGCAGCAGCAGCAGCGCCGGCAGCAGTGGCCAGGCTTTGGCTAATGAAAGGATAACTCGTAAAACAAGTCCAGCAAGGAGTTTTTAATTTTCAACTTTCACTGCAATCTAGAATTTATTACGCGCGCAGCCGTCTCCTTTTTTTCACGATTAATTATTTTACGTTGAACGTACAACAATAAAATTATCGGTAAGTGCATTAATTAGCCCGGCTCAAAATAATTGCAGCGATGCTGCTTCAGGCCGACTCGGATTTTAATGAAAAATTCTATGCTTCTAAATTAAAACTTTTTTTTTCTTCCTCCCGTATTATATATCGGGATGATTCCTCGTAAAAAAAGCGATGAGATGAATTTTTCTTTAACTTATTTAATTTAACGCGAATTTTCAAAACTTTCCAGCTCATTCATCTTCTTCGAAAAGTCCTTTGAAATGAACTTTGGAATTAAGGCTCAACTTTTATTACCTAATTACCCCATCTCAATACTGTTTCGTCACCCCTCCCCCCCCCCGCAACTTTGTATATTTTCGCCTTTTTGACTTCGTTAATATTTCGGGCAGATTATAAAACGTCTAGGTAACAAACTTTGTCAGCGCAATTTAGACCAGTTTTCATTATTGATAAACACCATTGAAATTTTTACTCGCACCGCTAATAGCTCTACTAAATTACCCGAACGCGGCACTTGCCGCAAAATCAATATGGCTTCGCTCTCGGTATACCAAAAACAAAGTCATTCATAAAGCAAATATATAATTACAAAAACATACACACGCTTATAAACATGCACATGCGCATATGCTTGTGCACTTGAAATCTCCGCAATCACAGGAGGTCTAATAATACCAAATTTTCCAGCTGGCAACTTTCTCGGAAACAAGCGTCAATCACCCTCACGGCCCAATAATCACGAGGCATTATCGAAAATGCAGCGCTCGTTCTCAGGACCTCTATTACAATTTAAACGCATTCGCGCGCTGGTGGGCAGGCCAGGCTTGCACGTCGACTAGAGAGAGAGAGCCGCAATTGAGCAGGAAAGCGGCTCTAGCGGAGGTGAGCTGACTGGGAGGGATGGTAGTAGTGTAGCGGCTGCGTTTTTCGAATTCCAGCTGCTCGTCGTCGTGGTCACAAGTTCCGCTGGCGCAATATTCTTCGCCGGACGTTCGCGGTCTCGTGATAATCCGCGACTCGGCGGAACGAGATTGAGGCAAGAAAGAGGGTACGAGATCCGCGAGGACTGCGAGATTATCGGGTTGCTCCGGTCCTCCTCCTCATACTGCAGCGGCAGCCACCTCCCGATCCCCCAGAGTGTCTTCGGCTTTCATCGGGTCACGCGAGCAGAAATTTAAGGGCCAAAGAGTGAGGGAGAGAGGGAGCTCAAGGTGTATCGGATTTCTCGGACTACTTTAGCTGGATAGTCGCTGTGCCATCGGGCAAGCATAGGTGGCAAGCCGTCGGGACTTGACCTGGGCAATGACGAATATTTAATTGGCTCTTTTGTCAGAATTGCAGTATCGGCTTAACCAATTTAATTATTAGAGACGTTGAAACGGCTCGGATCTACCGGCGCAGGAGGGGCCTCTGGCTACACTGCTGCGGAGCAACATTTTCTCCCGAGCTTTATCTCCTGCGAAAGCTTTTGAATGATTCATTTCTTCCTCCTACACGTGTGCCCTTTCGCGCAACTTAAACTCTATGCATGCAACGTCCAACCTCCCGCCACAATGGAGTACATCGGAGAAACAAACTTGCAGGGGAATTTTATCGGTCGAAGTTAGGAGCTGAGCAGCAACAGCAGTACAGCGGCAGCGGCTCTCGCTTAAAACTCCGAGCATCTAGGTAAATTAAAGTCTCGCTCCGCTAGCTGTTCCTCAACTTCTCGAAGCTTCTCCCTTCGGGGGCCGTTCGAATCCACCCCCAGCGGCAAATTCACTTTGTCCAAGCCGCGCCTTGGGCGTCGAAGACGACGCGTTATATCCGACCGTCCGGCAATGCGACGGACGAGTTTGAAAAAAAAGTTGCCCGTTGCCGAGAAAGAGAGAGAAAGAGAGAGAAAGAGAGATGAAGAGAGTAGACTTGTCTGGAAATTAATAAAAAAAAATAGAGCGAGGAAGAGAAAAATTCGAGTTTGCTCGTCGCGCTTGCGTCGGAAATACAAGAGTCTCTCGCTCTCGAGGGAGAAAAGAAGCTAGGCTGCTTCATAACGGCTGGCCCACAGGACACCTCTCACTCTCTCTCTCTCAGCCGCAAAACTTTCCTCTCCCGAGGGAGCCGCGTCAGCTCGACTCTTTGGATGCACGGAAAAATAAATGAAGCACTGCAATTCGGGTTGCAGAAAATGAGATGCATGCGGTCTATGTGTTTCGAGGACGACGCGGCAGGTGTCGCGTGGAAATGCGGTTTGACTTCGGCCCCGGAGGCTTGATGGTGTGCAAACTCCCCCTCCCGACGAATGAGCGCGCTTCGTGGTCTTCTAACGTATGCCGAGTGAGGAACGAATTGTAAAGGATCTAGGGTAATAACGTGCAGGGACCTAAGATCCTAGGAATTGATATCACTGGTATTTGATGACTGGAATGCGATATAAGATTTCGTGCTTGGCTCTAACGGACTGTATTCGGTGGCTTTTACGCTGTACGAGAATACGTGTTATTTATCAGTTGTAGAAAAACTTTGAATTAATATCGAGGGCTACGCTTTTGCAAGGCTGTATTTATTCGACCGTGTATTTATCTATTTATACGATATAATCATCTCAATTTAATTTTTTGATATCTAGTTTGGATTAAACGATAATCAACCGAACACAATAATGCTCAGGACGTATGCTTAATCACGTGAAAATTATTATTTGGATGATTTTGCATTTTCAATTTCGTCAAATTGAAATTCACTAATAATGCTGTTAATTTCTAATTAATAAAAATCCTCTTAACTTTACAATGAAATTCATAAAAAAATAAAATAAATAATTGTATAAAAAAATAAAAGACTGCGCTTAATTACAGAGTTGTGTCATCTCATTGAAATTGCATTTTCTTAAAGCCCGTCTGAGTTTAAATATAAACTTCCAGCCATTTACCGTAATTGACCAAATAGCTCGAACTTCGACTGAACTCTCATTAAAACTACACAGAGCGACGAAGATCCAAAAGTCTCGAAGATAAAACGTCGAATAGGGGGAAAAAACAAAAAGCAAAAAAAAAAGATAAAAAATAAAGAAAAGAAATCGAAACGAACTCCAGTTTAATTGTCTCCGCTAAATACACTGCTCATTGAAAGATTTTAATCATTTCAGACTGCACGTGTAAATTAGCGCGCAAAATTTCGGTTAATTAATTCGGTTCAAGCCCTTTAGCTTGCTCGCGAATACGCGCGCCTAGGGAAAAATGAATTCCCGGTCTCGCGCGCCCCTCTCCCCTATTTCGCAGGCAACAATGGAAACAAAAGTGGCTGGCGGGCGTATCGTAATTAAATAAAAGTCTCCAGCGGCCACACTTTGTGCGCCGCGCGAAGAAATATATTGCGCTGACCGAGGCTACTTCAGGAGCGAGAGAGACAGGGGGATAGGCGGTCCTATGGTTCCTCATTGTTTTCCCTCGGTCGGCGAATAATTTTTGCGATTAGCTGCGAATGGAGTTATTCGACTCGATTCCCCGTTCACTCCACCCCCCCATCCGCTCTCTATCCCGACCGCAAAAGTAATTACCATGGCTGATGAATAATTAACCGCCAGCGTGGAATTTCGCGCTTGCGGGGAGGAAGGAGGGGCAATAGGAGCGAGCGCGCGAGAAGTCGGAGGAACGATGGAAATCATCGCGCGAGCCGGCAATTGTTCGACCGCAGACTACGCTTGGCTGAACTCTCGCCTACCCTACCCCTTCAATCGGACATTTGCTCTGAATTGCGAAAATGTTGTAGGAGAGCAATTGTAATTTGCCAGTTGCTTTGCCGTTCATGTTTTTACAAACGTGCGTTAGCGATCGCGGCCGTGTCAAAAACGAATTTTTCATTTACGGGAAAATGGTTAAGTAGCGCTGTTGAAAATAATGAGAATTTCTTGTAAAATATTTACTTTTCTGATCTGTTTCTGCTTTGTTACGCAATTATTAAAAGGGTAGAATAATCCACGCTTACCCGGCGAGCTCGAGTTAAAAATACAACTCAAGACGGAAACCGGAGGCTAGCTGGAATTCTTATGAATATCCTGAGAGGAGTATTATGAATGATTGCCAGGGTTTGTTAAATAAAATAAAGCTCGAAACTGAGCTTCGCTTTCTTGTGAACGAATCTCTTCTGCGTAAGACTTTCGTTTGATACTTGATGCATTTTTAATATCGTCGCGAGATAAGAAATGAATTATATTTAGGGATTTTATTTTTTTCTTATTCGGATTATTGAAGTAAATATATTTTAACAGACTTGGAAAGGCTTAAACAAGTTACAGTTAATTAGTTCTTAATACAATTTATAATAAAAAGCTAATGTTTTGAAAAAAAGATTTTCTTTTCGTTAAAAATACTTTATTTAAAGTAGAAAAAAAAGTTTCCTAAACAATTTTTAATTTCAAATTTCAACTTACGTAAATGACTCATTGAAATTCTCCAAAGATTTTCCTTGATATTTTTGAAATTTTATTTCTGAAGTAATTAAATAAACACAAAACAGTATTTGTAAAAGTAAACGATATTAACAAATATTAAAAGCTTTAACTTAATAAGTTTGAAGCACTAAAGAAAACTTTGACATGTTCGGCAAATTTGCCGTCAAAGACAGCTAGAATTTTCCCGCTACTTCAACGTCTGCTTCTAAACTCGATATTAATTTATTACAATACAAACATTTAAAATTTTTAAAGTTAACATTAAAATGGTTGTTTAAAGTAACAACAAAGCCTGTTACAGGAATTACAAAATAACAGAATTTTAATATAAGTTTACTTTATAATTAACAGTGATAATTAAACTTTGGTTGAATATTTTTAGACGTTCCATCAAAGAATTAACAAAAAAAAAGATCTTTTATGATTAAAGCAACAAAAATATTTTAAACAATAAAGATTGTTATTAGTTTGGCTCAACTAATGATTTTACTAGAGTTCATTCGACGGGCAGATAAAAAAAAATCAATCCCCACAGTTGCCGCATTACAAAAAGCGATTGTCTGACCAAAGCAGACTTGTACTACTTGTCTTAACGCTACCTCCAATACAACTTCATTAATCAACCTCGATGTACTTTCCGACCTTCGCGCGCACAAAAATAAAAACATTCGATATCTCAAGACTAAGTTCGTGCCTCTGACATCAGCAATCACGTATCAACATATATAAAATATCACAATAGAATGATTCACGAAGCTACTGTTGTCACGAAGGGAAAAGGAAATCGGAAAAACAAAGCGAACACAGGGAGATAGGGAGAAAGGCAGAGAGAGAGAGAGAGAGAGAGGGAGAAAAAGAGAGAGGCGGGTAGGGGGGGGGGGAGAGTAGGAGAAATCAGCGAGGCCAATACCACCAGTTCCAATTACCCTTGCTCAAAGAGCAGACAAAAGAAGCCGGCCAATGAGAGAACGGAGGATACCGCTCGTCGGAGTAAGGGAGGAAGTTTCAGTCCAAGAGGCAATTAGAAAACAAGGGCTGCGCCGGGTCGCGCAATTATTATGCAGGGTCGGCTGATAGCAACGCTGCCACTGCCGCCACCGCTGAGTCTTCCGTAAGCGTTAGCCCATGCTTGGGCCGCGTCGTATGCACGCGTAGGCTGCTCATTGGCGGGACGAACAGTGCCGGCTGTTCAATTGCGAGTAATCGGCTCGTCTCTCGCTCCCGCTGCAAAGCTCCCGGCCGTTGGCCTCCTCCTCCTCCTCCTCCTCCTCTTTCTCTCCGGCTTTTTCGTACTGGAGAGCCGAGCTACACCGCTCGGGAATTCATAAGGCTTTACCTTTCCGGGACTCCACTTCTCTGCCTCCTGGACGGAGAGAGGCAGATAAGAGCGGGAGGAAAGGGGCGCGCGTAAATTACGCCGGGTTCAATTGGCCGCCCGGAAATGATATCGGCCTCGGTGTGCGGCAAGAGTAGGGGGGACATGACGGAGATGCCAACGAGATATTGGCACTTTGGGGGTATTATTGTTATGGGCTGTAAGGTACGGCGGTTGAAAAGAGAAGGAGATAGGGAGAGAGAAAGACTCTGGCTCTGACTTGCGGACGTCGGGAAGACCATTATTTCTTCTGGATTAGGTGCACAATTTGCCTTCCTTTTCCAGCATCCTTCCCGCCTCCATTCAAGTACTTCTACTTCTTCTTCTTATAGCTTTCGAAAAAAGCTTGCGCCTGGTAACAAATGCAACCGAGTGTTTTAGCAAATTAAATTCCATGCTCAATTGTTTAGTCAAAGCTTACGTTTTTATACGCCAATATTTCTTTTTCTACAAGGCCTTTGTTTGAGATAGCGTTTGAAATAATTTTAATTAAAGATGAATTAAATGAAATTCTCCATTTGCAAAAAAAAAATAATTTTTCAGAAAAACCTGCATAAACGTTAACACTAGGATAAAAATAAACTCATGCACAATCACGGCTCGGGTTCTATGAAAACATTTTTTAATTTAAATATACAATTCCAGGTATATAAAGTTAAATAAACATCACAAAGGTTATTAATATAGCTGAATGTTGTTTTGATTTAAAATTTTTGATACTAATAAATCGAGACCGATTGTAATTAAGTATGATGAAATCATTATACAAAAAAACTGGTTTTAAATAAATTCAAAATAAGTAAGTCAATGTTAATTTACAAATATAAATAAAAGAGACAGAAAATTGATTGAAATCGCGAATAGTATAAAATACGTACGAACAATCGACAAAATATATGTGAGAAAAACAATATTATGTATTGTTATGAGATCGAAAAAAAATGTATATAAAAAATTTGAGTAACTACTTTTCTTAAAAGTTCATGGATATGTAATAACAAAGAAAATGTGACAAAGCAGGGAGCAAGTAGAAAATGGATTGTTTGCAGTAAGAACAAAAAAACAGCCTTCTGAATTGAGACATTCGTTAGCGTAAACGAAGAGGGGGAGAGAGAGAAGAAAATAGAGTCGTATATACATCTTTGCTTCGGTCTGTTTTTGGCATTAATGTATCCTCATAGATCAAAAAGAGGGATATAATAAAACTTGTACTAAAAATAACTAATAAAAATATTGTTGATGATTATTAATAATAGGACAGTAAATTAACAAAAGCACTTAAAGTTATGGAGGTACTCCATACGTGAACCGGCGTAAATAATTTATAACGTGTTGGATAAATAAGTTCATATAATACGGTTGTATCCCACTGGAAGTTAATGACAAAAATATTTCATCGGGTATAATCTCATAATATTAGACGTAGAATGCGTTTAAAAACTTTATATTTATGGGTCGTTTTCAGAAAAACAGCTATAAAACTTATCATCTATATTTTCATTTACCGCATTACCTTTACTTAGGATACTTTTGCGAATTAATTTTTTAAATATATTATTATTATTATTATAATTAGATCTAATACTTTGATATATGAACCATTCGACAAAATAACATAATAAATAGCTAAACAAGAAAAAATTGCGGAAAAAGAAAGATCGGCAAGGGTTTACCGTATAAATTTTATTTGATTATTTGCGGTGATAAGTCAACGATTGGTATCTCAAGGTACATAATACAATAGGAATTACTGCTTATATACGAGCGAGATAAGAACTTAAGTTCTTGCTAAATAATGTCTTTGATAACAAAAAATAAAATTTGTACGTAAGCCATTACATAAATGAAATGGGTCACGTCTGTTGTTTGAAATATACTCTCTACGGTCATTCTTGAATATCACAGTTTCATTTTAACTCTTCATTTGTCGCACAATAACATTATGAAATTTAATGAAAACAATGTTATTGCTTAAAAAATCAAATATAATATTCGGGTTATCAAATAACGTGAAATTTCATATTTTTGTTACAGACCAATTTATATTTGTACATTTCGTATTGCCATAAAATCCTTGTTACGTTTAACGAATAAATGCGAAAATCAAATAGCTGCTATACTTTTAAAATGAAAAATTTGATACTCTACCGTATTAAACAACCTACACCGGCACATATTGATTTGACAATTTTTATCGACGCACATACATATTCCATTGATTTCGAAAACCCTCCGGATAACGCTCAAATGCTTACGCATTACCTGTTGAACTCGCAACGATGGCTATTACGGCTTTTCAAAGCAGCCAAAGATAGATATCCCGGTGCCGAAGTGGTCCCTCGGCGATTTTCCGCTCATTAGCTGCAAATCCGACCTGGAAATTCAACGATCAACGCGCGACGGCGTAAAAGCGAGAGGATAAAGAAAAAGAAGAGTCGAACTTTGTCTTTCATCAACTGACATTTCATCCGGCTCTTTCACGGAACACTTCTATGCCACGACCGAAGGAACTCGCGTTTATTTTCATAAAACCTTGCAATGTATACACATCTACAGCTTATCGGAATGAAATTTTAACGAGTTTTTAATGACTCGAATGCTCAACTCAAATGCTCGCTTGATATTTTTTTTCCTCTTTTTTTATATAAAAAGACTTGACTTATAAGTTTCATTAGTCCTAATTGGATTGCACACCAACGCGCGCGAACTTTACTCTCGCGGCTCAACTTCGTCAAAGGAGACCATTTACGAGAGTAAAAATAAAGGAAATCCGTAGACGAGTCCATTGGGCGCGTGGCTTGATTTTTTTTTCTTTTTCTTTTTTTTTGAAGCCGAGATCTTAGACTGCACGCGCTGTGGCTTCGTCCATCAGTAGTGATTAAGTCTGGGGCGACGAAAAAGGGCAGAAAGCCCAGAGCGAGACGAGGGGGTAAATAGGTCTCGACTTGAAGGCTCGAGGCATCGAATTAAACTTCAACCCGTGCCGGAGGCTGGTTTGCGCGCACACAGACACACACACACATACATCCGCCTTAGATACAGCTAAACTTGCGTAGTGGTTCTCCGTATGCAGAGGGTAAACTTTGTCGCGCGGAACTTACTTTCGTCGGAGCGGCCGTGCGCGAAAAATCACGGCGCCGTCTCTGCTCGGCGTATTCCGTTTGCCCCGCCCCCCTTGCAAAGCCTTGGGAGTAAATAGACGAGCTGCGGATTTTGGTTGCGGGGCGCGAAAAGTGAGCGCGGGCGGAAAAAGTTTGCCCTGCCGTTTTCCTTTCGGAAGTCGCGGGAATACGCGACGTTATCCGTGCGTTACATTCAAGCCGTAGTGTATTCGCTTGGAATCCACAGTGGCTGAGAAAGACAGAGAGAAAGATTCGGAAGATATGCTGTCGGATTATGGATCTCGGCAAGAGCGAGAGTGGTGCTCCCATAGAGCCGCCGCATATTGCGGAAAGGGACGAGATCACGTAGAGGCGGCGGAGTACTCGATTGATTAACGGCGGCTGCAAAAACGGGACCGAGAAACTGCGGGGTGACGGAGGGGGAGGGGGAGCGATGCTACTCGAGGTTTGTCGGGCCCTCCGGCAGAGGCTTTCATTAAATTATGCGACCCGGGGGTCTTAATCTCGGTGATTAGAGAGTTACTGCGGCCGCTCCGCCGCCGATGACTTTGTTAATAATGATTCCGGGCGCTTGGCTCGGCCCAAACTCAAGTGGCCCCCGCTGAATTAATTGCGAAGTTTCGTTTAATGCGGCCCGAGCGTGCCTAGATGCCTGCCCTACTACCACCAGCCACCCCCGGTCTCGCCTGATCGGCCATTTATTTAACGAGCAGACTGACCTTTTCTTTTTTTATATGTATACACACACTACATAGCCATCTTGACTCTTCGGCTACCATTAGTCATTATCCTTTTTAGCTGAGCCACGGCGCATACCTAATAAATATTTCAACCTTTTTTTATCATCATTATTGCAATTTACTTAAGATACTACATTGCTTTCTTTTTCTTTGGCTGCAGGGGAGGATAAAAAATTTAAAGCGATTTGTTGTTGGCGCGAAAAAACTAGTTATTTCATTATTTTGCACGTTGTATACGTTATCTATAACTCGCAAAAAGTTTCCATCAGAAAGTTAAATTGTCTACTTATACAAATGACTTTATAGGCGAAGCTGCTCTTTGTTCCAAAGATACCAGCTGAATTTCAGCTGATACCAGTCGCTTATAAATATGATTCATGAGAAGTACATTTATTTTGAGAGTAACAATAAAAAATGAATGGATAATTACGTTCCTCATGTACAACGCCGCGATTCTAATTTATATTTCATTTGTATCCTTCGCTAGTCGTGCTTTTTTGCTGACACAGCGAGATTTACAAAAAGAAAAAAGAGGAAGAAAAACGAAAAAAAAACTTGAATAATTTCTCATAGTCCGTTTTTAGCAGCACGAAATTAATGATGCATTATCATAAAATTTGAATTTTTCCCACTACACGGAGATTCATATTTTAAATGAACGTTTTCAGTCCGTTTATTTACAATGTTTCTCTACTCCTAATCAGCTATGAAGTATTTTAAGCGAGCAAGATGCAAAATTCGCCAGCATCGATTCATCGATGTTAACTTGAAAAATTGATCAAGTTCGTTCATTTACATTGCAGGAGAGGATCGAAGCGGATTTCTCGATAATGAAAAGCTTCATTAAAGAGCGCCTAAATTATCAAGTCTCCCGACTTTTATACCTGTTGAATAATAAAAAAAACGCGTTTTTTTTAATAATATCGCCCGAAAAAGAAAAAATCGATGACCAAATAAAAATATAGCCCACGTATACCTTTTTTTTACCCTCGCGTTACCTTTTACTTAAGCCCCGGACACATACGAGTCGCACCGTCGTCAAGACGTCGCAAAGCCGCGGCTTTATAAATACGCCCATCGTCGGGGTTCATCCTTCACGTAATTTTCTTTATGCCCCTGGCCAGAAAGTTTTTTTTTTCCTCCCCTTCTTCGGCCTCGAAACAAAAAACTTTTCGAGACAATGAGTGAAACGGACAAAAGAAGGATTACCGAAAAGAGTCCAAGGCGTCGTCGTTCCCTTCACCACGTGAGGCCTCGAAAGAGAGAGAGCGAGAGAGAGAGAAATAGTAGAGCAAAAAAAAAAGAAAGAAAAGGAAACAAAGTACGTGTGAAATAATAAAGAAGTAGGTTAAAGTGGAGCGCGGAGAGAATAAGTAATATCAAACGCACGAGCAGCATCAGGAAGAGCTTCCCTTTCGAGCTATCTCCGCTGGCCGAGTAGTAGTCGATGCGAAGAAAGCGAGCAAGAAAGAGAGAGGTAGAGAGATGGAGAGACTGTGTGATGGAAGTAGGGCGGCATTCTCCTCTTCCCTAGCCAACCCGCTCCCTCTATCTGTATCTCTCAGCGCCTCTACGCTCTCTTTCTCTCTGTCTTTCTTCCTACCAGCTGATCTTATACACGGCCACGCACACTTAAAGATTGAGTCGCTCAAGGGTTTTTCCTTCTTTCGTGCTCCTCAGCCGTCCTTCTTCACCTTACCTCCTCTCCGATCCTACGCTCTGGCGCTACGGGCTGTCGGTTCCGGCCGGTCTCTCGAAAACAATGCAACTGGAGCGCCAGCCGTTTCCCAAGCGAGCGTAACTTATTTTAATTCCGCCGACGAGACCCATCTGCTCCTCTTCGCATCCCTACTGCTTTCTTTTCGTTTTTTTCTCCCTTCCTCTTCACACCCGTCGTCCGGTTTTCCTAGAGCCTCTGGCTCTCTCTCTCGCTCTCTCTCTCTCTCTCTCTCTCTCTCTCTCTCTCTCTCTCTCTCTCTCTCTCTCTCTCTCTCTCTCTCTCTCTCTCTCTCTCTCTCTCTAGTTTCTTTTTCGTTTCCGAGGATACGCGCGCCCCGATAATGCAAAAGTTCGCCTACGTCTTCGACTTTTCTCTCCGCCTCTCTCTCTCTCTCTCTCTCTCTCTCTCTTTTTCGTGTCTTTCGTTACAATTTCAAATCCGGTCAAAGTTTCTTTTCTTTCTCCTTTTGCAATTTTTTGCTCGCCTGTATGGCTTCAGTTTTCTGTGTTTCTGATTTTATTAGAATTCCACGGTAGATCTGACCTACTGGTCAGTATACACGTACGCTCTTCTACGTGACGTTGGGTTCAAATCTAATAGCTGAAACTTGCGTATCATATGAATTTAGCGAAAGGTGGCGATATTAAATTACACCCACACAGGACACAAGCGCGTTAAATGAATCGTCGGTAACGAGCGGCGTTGTCCCAATATGAATGACAAAATTTTCGGTGTCACCGAAAATTTTCCAAATATTTGACTTGTCGCGGCGCGACAAATATTTAAGTGTAGAATCGTTATTAAATCTCGTCGTTATTAAATATTACATTGAAATTCCAGCAAATATTTATTCGAGCGAGAGAATGAGAGGAGGAGGAGGAGGATGAGGAGGAGGTAGAGAGCGCATTCAACTATCCGCGGAACTCGTAGCCTAGTCGCGCCGGCAGTAGCAGCTGGCAGCGAAGGAAGTTTGCTCGTTACACTCTTTACCCTTAGCCTCGGCGAACGTGTGTTCAGACGTGCGGTTGCAGCCGCTGAAAAGCGTTGGCGTATTGATGCGGCGCAGCAGTGGTAGCGCGTGATTTCAAGCCGGTCTCTTTCACTCGCTGGACCGACTGCCCGTCCGGTGGATCGGTGCGGTCCGGTAAATAGGGCAAAATGCGCTACTTTGGCCCCCCGACCGCGTCTACAAACAGGCGCTCTCTCCCTCTCATTCGGTAGCCTAGTGCAAATTTGCCCCCCCGAAATCGTAGTGTTGATAATCGCTTTCGGAATCGTGCTCCCGCGTAAATAGCCCAACGCGATATCTGAATAGCTCCGTTCCCATAAGCGCCTCGAGAACTCGTTTGCCCCCTAAAATGACCTCCTCCATAATAAATGGATTAGTACTCGCGAGCAATCGCCATCCGTTAGATTTGCCCTCGAGCCGTGCCTATTAATCTCCTGTGCGCTTTTATCGGACAGGTTCATATTGTTTTTCCGCGCCTCTAATTATCAACGCATCAACTCTGCCAGTCACGCGCCGGAGCTCTCGCGCGGCGGAGGTAAATATACTTCTGTTAAACTGTTGTGTACAGGAGGGCTTTTCCGTGCGAGCGACGCGGCAATTTGCCATTTCCACCGGCGAATATGATTAGCTAATATCAACGCACGTCGTATTCGGCAAGTTTCAAAGTGAATTTGCGATCCCAAAGGTAGCGGTAGCTAGACGTCGGTGCTGTTTGTGCACGCGCCCAAGCTCGATTCCCTCGTGACTCTCAACCTCGGTCACTTAGCTCTCGCGCGCGTATGCATAATTTAGAATCGATATCTCGCCATATCCAGAGACATATCGGCAAGGCGTCGCGCGCTCGACGCTACATGTGTGCGGGCGCGCGCGTGCGTGTTGGTTCAGTAGCACCGAGAGATGAAAAATATGAGGAGGCTGGCTATTTGCGAAGCCCGTGCCGCGACGACGACGACGACGAGGACGTCGTGCCCGCGTCTATGCATATTCATCGTCTATTATATAATTTTCGAAGAGGGAGAATCTTGGTTGGACTTGCAAATTATTTAAATTTGCATTCCTGCTGCGCAGCCGTGGTATAGCTCCTCTATAGCGCCCAGGCTCCGGCAAACAAATCCCGCGCTCGTACTTTTTTTCACCAACGACATCGACGACTACGACTACGGCGACGAGGTCGACATCGAGAAGGGCATAGTCAGCTATCGACGAGCTTGTTTGCGAAAGGATTCGCACTTTGCGCGGCCGTCGAGGCGTCGAGAGCGTCTACTTGACGTCGTAATTATCTTGCCCAAGTTCTTTGCTCGACGAGCAAAGGTGGAGAAGAGATTTATTGCGCGCGAGTAGTCTTGTAACGCTCGATAAGTTTGTCGAGAGGCAGGGAGAGAGAGAGAGAAACAATCAGCAATCAATTGGAACGAGCTTTTCCCTTCAATAACGTGGCGGCATAAAAAAAGTTTGCTACGCCCTAGCTTCAACCCTTCCCCCCGTCCTCGAAAGAATTAACAAGTCGAGTGATTATGTTTAATTTTAAACAAATCTCACAACAACAATCCATCTGACATTCCAATCCCGAGGCAACTCTCTGCCAATCTCGAACTTCAAAGCTATCAGAGTATTTTTCTTCCCTTTTGCTATCACGCTGATCATTGTACTCGAGCTCGTTGAAATTTACATTTAAATAGGTTAACGAAGAATCACCTCCCCCCCCTCTCCCTCCCAGGCCCACCTGCCGATTAATTGAGAGTCCTTTGTTGCTCCTTCTTATTCTCGTGATGTGCCGGAAAAAGTTTTAATTGAATTCCCTTATATACCAGCTGTGTTGTCGGACGCAACAGTCTGCCTGCGATCGGATTAATTTGTTTTTCACCCCCGCCCCCCCTTCCATTTCTTGCCCTGAGGCGTTGTGTCCTGTACTCTTTGTATAAATCCAGCTGAAAATTCACCGCGCGCTCTTGTAAACCGAGGTATCGACTGAGGGAGATGGAGGGTACAGCAGGCCCAACCTTTCCTTTTGCCCTTTCGCCGGCCAATAAAAACACTCGATTTTGCATCCGATTTTCCCCATCTTATTCGACTCCTTTTCCCTTCTCCCCCTCGTTTCCCCAAAGCGTAATACCTTTTTTCGGCTCCGCGCGAAGTAAGCTCGGAATTTTCCATTATTCGGCAAATCCAGGTCGAGAAAAGGTGAGCGACGAGGGGAGGGAGGGCGCGTGAGAAAGCTCAAATAGTGTATCCATCTCAACTTTCTCCCGCAATGGGCATCCTGTCCTCGTATGTCTCTCGGCTTAACTCGGGGCCAATAAACCTTTAGCTTTCCTTCCGAGCGGTTCCCCTCGCCTCACTTGGCTTCAAACCGCGAAGTCGGATATACGCGGATAAAATAATGGGGATTAAGCCGCTCGCTCGGCTCTCGTAAGAAATGGCGCGTCTAAACGTTCTCGCCTAGCCTCTATACCTCCCTCGGTCGCCCTTTCTCCTCTCTCTCTCTCTCTCTCTCTACCTTCTCCTTCTTGGGGGCACTTTCATTTCTTTATCAGCTGGCGGCGGCGATCCGCTCGAAATTCGAAAGGAATGAGGAATGGAAGTTTTATGCCGGGGCAGAAGCGCGCGAGGAATTTCGTGCGCCGGTTTAATGTCACTCGGCTCCCCCTAGCTCCTGGCTACTTTCGAAGAATAGTAGCAGCTCCTTTGCATTTAATATTTGCCAGGACAGACAAGTGAGTGGTTGGCAGAGGGGGAGGGGGGGAGGGGGAAGGGTAGTACTGATGAAATACAGAAAGCGATGAAAAACTCGCTTATTCTCGCGCTATTTTTATCGTCAATTCGGTTTGACTCGCGCGCGCCTCTAAATTTATCTCGGCGCGCGAGGTTTATTATTATTTTTCAGCGTCAATTTTTCATACGACGCGAATTTTCGATCGGGGGCACCTTGCAGACAACACGAGGGTTACGGGCTTGGTGTGTTGTCGATAAATTCTTGAGCGACAGTGTTTATTCAAGAGAGGACGAGCGGCTCTTTCGCCGGCGAGCCGCACTGCTCGACGAAGAGGAATTCGTTTTGCAAATCCCATCTCGCGAGAAGGGGGGAAGGGGCGAGAAAGAGGACTAGTCTAGTCTGTCTCTGTCGCTTCGCAATTGGATTCTCTTATTACGTTGACTTCGTGCCTCGAATGACCCTTTGAATTGCGCTTCTGGCACCCTTAAAATTTCCATCCAATTGAAACGGATAATCACCTTTTTTTTATTACGCTTAATTGTTTTTCTCGCAAACACGCATTCTCCGGCTGCCCCGGCATTTTAACAACCCGCTTTTCCAAATTTTCCCTGCTGTTATCAGAAATGTCTCCGATTCCATCGAATTAAAGCGATTACGTTTGGATTAAAGCATAACTAACGAAACGTTGTCCGCTTGTGATTACAGAGGCGAGGGCGGAGATTGTGGGCAAAGACGAGCGCTACCTGCGACCCGGCAGTACGCTCCAGCTGCACTGCATCGTGAAGAACTCGACGGAGCAGCCGTCGTTCTTCTTCTGGTACCACAACAGGCGGATGATCAACTTCGACGGCGGCGTAAACGTGAGCACGGACCTGGTGTCGCGCGAGTCCTGGCTGGAGGTGCCGCGCACGACCTCCCGTCACTCGGGCAACTACAGCTGCGAGTCGAGCAACGCGACGCCCGGCCGGGTGGTCATCCACATATTCGACGGTGACAATCCAGCGGCGATGCAGCACAGCTTGGCGAGCTCGCCCTCGATCATCGTCTGCTCGACACTCATGACCCTCAGTACGGCCCTCAAACTCGCGCTCCAGCACAGCTACGTCTACGCGGGCAGTTAAGCGCGAGTTTCAAAGACCGGGCCTGCGGCTCGATAACGAGCTTCAGTCTTATATATACCCCCCTTCCCCTCCTTCACCCTTGACAGCGTCGACAACCTCGCCAAAGACGATGTTGCCGACGAGTGATTTCCGATAAGTGACGGCCCCCCCCCCCCCCCGCCCTCCCCCAACTCACCCCCCGATCGATACCCTCTTCTCTTCTGCAAAGACGAGGAGGACGACGACGCCCACGACGACGCTGACGTGGTTTTCATCCAAGCCCTCCTCCCGCATTTCTCCTTACTAGCCGAGCAGGAAGAAACTGGGGCGAAACATGCTAATGCAGAGGCGTACGCTTTTCGCTCGAGATATACACATAAGTTTATATGTCGAGGACGATGTACGAAGTGCGCTCGAGTGTGGGTCTGCCGTGAAAAAGTGTCGCGGGAGATATGGACGAATAAACAGTGCTCTCCGAATTTTCAGATCTGATTACACGAGAAGAATAGGGTGTGCGTTGCTTGCCATCCGACAAGCTCTCTCATTCTTTCGAAAGGTGTGAAAGTTGCTCACATATCCCAATCCTCTCAGCATCCCTGCGCCGCACTCCTCTCACTTCTCTCAACGTTGTTTGAACTACTTTATGTCTTTCTGCGTAAACGATCTTTTGTTTGGCTTCGTATCCTTTAAGGAAAGTGAGACGATAAAAATGTGCATATGGATGACGAGCTACGAGCTGCGAGGTAAAGCGATATCATTGAGATGCCTCGAGCTTTAAATTCTTATCCTTTTTTGTTTGTAATTTTTTTCGAGTATGATGATTTTCGGTTGGTAAAATGGAAACTTTCACATCTAACTTGTGACTGAAGATCACAACGATTAACTCGTTCTAATGACTTTGTGCTTAGACACTCAAAGTTATTGGGATGACGACGATTTTGGGTACTTTGTAAAATATGCGTCGTATAAGT
Source organism: Anagyrus pseudococci (assembly GCA_030522585.1). Lineage (NCBI taxonomy): Eukaryota > Metazoa > Arthropoda > Insecta > Hymenoptera > Encyrtidae > Anagyrus > Anagyrus pseudococci. The sequence continues at coordinate 41,190 of JAPYYQ010001000.1, read as the reverse complement.
ATAGATGCTAAGTCCTTTGAAAAAAGCTTCGGGGAGGTGAGCGTAAGAGATAAATTATGTAAGGGAATAAATTTCTTTTTTATAGTTACTTAAAGTGAAATTTTCCAAAAATATATATTCGCGGTTCTCGGGCATAAGTTATCTACGACATTAGTTTTCGTAAATCATTGACGATGTTGCAGATAATTGTGGCGTGAATGATTGATAACTGTGCGTATGTGTACGACTCGAAATTGCTGTGAATTTATAATTTAAATAAATGTGTAATCCCGATAACGCGTGGTTGTGCTAAAACAACTCCAACATTTCATATCACTTAATTTTACCATAACATTTATTTTAAATCGTGGATTTTTTCGTTTGTATTTTTTTAAATAAATAAACGAATAAAACAGCCACACGAATGTCTTCTGCTATCCGTAAATCTCTTAATACTTTAGTGAAAACTTTTACCCTGAGTTGTTACAAAAAAATATTCACATACTTATAAACGGCTTAAGTAGTAAGGATTACGTTCGGTCAGACACCTTTATGTTTTCTTATTAGCGCTTCAACACTTACCGGCCATTAAAAATCTAAAAGTTCTATTTAAGTATTAACAGTTCGTTTAATTTCACGCTTTATGTAAAATAGGAAGCTCACAAAAATCTCAAAAAGAAACTGTACCTTTCAAAGTAAAGTGTTGAAAAAAAGAGAGAGAGAGAAAAAAAATGTTGTTAAATTTAATAAAATATTCAATTTAAACGTGAATAAATCATCGAAACGCGCAACGAGCGAGCGAGAGCGGCATTATTGCACATGCACAAGCGATTTAAACCGTAATATCCGTAGAACGCAGCATATTTTTCCTGTCCAGCCCCGCTCCGCGGCAATCCCCGGTAAAGGAGAAAGATTAAGCCGAGTGCTCGGGTGGCCGACGCTATCGCGGCGCAGTGCGAAAAATAACAATCCCATCCATTCAATTTTCAGGCATTCCGAAATATTCCGCGAGAAGCCAGTGCCATTGGCGAAGCTTATCGCGTTGCTATAAGATGCCGCCACGGTGTATTATTACGCACAGTCGAGCCCGCAAATGCAACCGGCACATAAGCCCACAGCCGACGGCTGCTCTATACCGGTCTACTACTACTCGGCGCTGCATATCCAATTATACGCCCAGGGGATGGCCGTTTTCGATTTTCCTGATCCTCCAGCATGAATCTCTACTTGTGTGTGTGTGAGAGAGAGAGAGTCTTTTCCCTCTGATATAAGGCTACGGACCATGCGAGAATTATATTTCCATCTCTTGATTACAGATGAATCGGACGTTCACTGCTGTTTGGAATTTATGACCAACCCTCGGGATTTGAGTTTACCCAGGATTTTTCTTGCCAGAGAAACTCTAAAGTGTGAGATTACTAGCTTTTACGTGAAATCATTGAAGAGCATTTACATTTTTATTTAAATTCGACTTTTTTTGTTTTTGGAATTTTTCAGATTTTTTTAGGATACGACAGCGTTAAATTGCGGATTTTAAAATTCAAAATTGTAATACCGTATTGAATTTCTATTTAAATACGAATTTCGTTATTTTTGTACGATTTACCTTTCTCCTCTTGCATCGGTCTAGTGGATGATATAAATGTACATGAAATGAAATACCAAAGCTTGGATAACATTGTTCTAGTTTTGACTTACGTAATGTAAATATTTGAGTTCTGATCCGGACTACAAAAACAAGTTAAGGCAAATCCTAGAGTAATATAAAAACTACGAAAGCTCTCGGCATACAAGTCAATTTTCATTTCTCCATAACCAATACGTATACATCATTCGATTCCCTTTTTAAAACTCGCCTAGCCTCGAAAGCAGTAATAAAAGAAAAGTATATTGTACGGTCGAGCCAAAAATTCTCGCAAAATTTTATTTTTCCAGCGTAAAAAGAAAGGAAAGAACAAAGGAAAAAAAACGAATCCGCTCGCATCATCGACTGCCGGGGCAAAAGGAAAGAAAGGAAAAAAGAAAAATATAGAGGCCGAACGGGGGTAGATAAAGGCGAAAAGGGTAAAAAAAGAGAGGAGGACGCTTTCTGCATGCAAGTGCGCGCGGCTTCTGCTTCGCTAATCATTTTTTCTCGTTTGCCGTGATCCCCTGCCGTTTTGCCGGGCCGCCCTGGTAGTCTCCCCCTAGGCCACAGCAGTGTAATTAACGTGGACGCCGCGCGCGAAAACCTTCGATTGAGCCTCTATCCTCCCGGCGGTCTCTCTCTCTCTCTCTCTCTCTCTCTCTCTCTCTCTCTCTTCCTCTTTCTCTGCACGTGTGCTCTCGAGCCCCGCTGCAAAGTTTACCGATTCTCATTTTCTCCGAATGAAAGCAGCGTTTCGTTTGCCGAGAAAATATACGGGAGGAAGAGAAAGAGAAGGAGCATTATTATATTTGAGGACGGATAAAACGGCCGTTTCCGCTGGTGCGATGATGAAAATTGTACTTGTCTACCCGCTCCCACCTTTCCCCCCCCCTCCGCAGCGAAATTATGTAATTTAAAATTCCGTTACTCTCCTCGTAGCAGCACTGGTGAAAGCTTAATGGGCCGACGAGTCTTTTCGGTAATTGTACGATCCTCTCTCTCTCTCTCTCTCTTACTCTCGATTTTACAGCGAGCACGCGCGGACTCGATGAAAAATCATTGTTCTTTTCCATCCACGCTCAGAGCGTTTATTATTTTCCGCAAACTCGCTTACGAAATTTCGTTCGGAAAACCTGCGGGTATACATATATGTACGGCGAGGCGTTTATTTCGCAAGAGGCAAGTCCTAACGAAGCGGTAAAGTCACGTAACTCGAAATCCCTCGAGCGCTCACGTAGCTCGCTTGAGCTCTCTCTCTCTCTCTCTCTCTCTCTCTCTCTCGCGAGTGCGGGATCTTTTGTTTTGTCGTTAGAGAAAAAGCTGGGAGAATGTAAAATTGAGAAGCGACATTTTACTCTCTCACCGCTTACTCGCTCTTTCTCTCTCTCTCGCTTCCAAAGAGACAAAAAATCGACGGCTCATGGGAGGAGAGTGGGATCCGTGGTGCAGGGTCGAATTGTCTGGAGTGTCGATTCCTTTCTTTTTCTCCTTCTCTTTCCACCCTCTTTTTCTTTCTCTCCTGCCTTGACTGATGAGCGTTTTGCCGACGAGAGTTCGCGCAATGATCCTTTCCACCTCGAGAGCTGAAAGATTTCTCGTAATTGCGCGTGAACGCTCTTCTTCTATCTTTCTCGGTCTTTTTTCTTTTTTTTTTCTCGAGTGTTTCACAGGCGAATTACCGGCGCTACGTCATACTGCTTTAAAGGTCGTCGCGTGATTTTAAAGTCGCCGTTAAAGAGGAAAATTATCGAGATTGTTATTTTACGTTTTGTAGAAAGCGAATCTGATGAATATTTCATTTTATATTGCGCTCTCTCTCTCTCTCTCTCTCTCTCTCTCTCTCTCTCTCTCGCGAGGAAATCGATTGGTATTGAAGATAAATAAATCGGATCGAGCCGGGTAATACCATTTTCGAAATATCAATCTTAATTCAATGAAAGCTCACTTATTGTTTCTCAAAGATCTATCGTAGTCTCATAAAAGTTTAATTCGTTTACGGATAGTTGAGCGAGAAATAACCCCGGCAAAGTGAAAGAGAAAAAACCTATACGAAGCTGAGCTCTGGAAAAAGGAGAGCAAGAGAGAAAGCAACGAATCCAAGAAGCAGTGTTATACGCAAAAAAGTGATTCACGGATTGTCTCTGTGGGAGAAAAAATAGCGCTCGCTCGGTGTATAACGATACACACATCCCTCCATTTTTCCCCTTATTCATCAGGGACGTATCGCAAGGCAGAAAGCAGCATAGACAGCCACTTTCTCTCTTGAGACTTCGATGCCCTCCTTACTCGACCCCTTACTTTCTTCTTCTTTTTCTTCTTCCTCCTCTTTTTATCCGTTAATTCCATAAAAAATACGAGCTCACGCGAAACGAGGAAGATTGCGCCCGGCTTTTGCATACGTGTTTTACAAAAAGAAAAAAAAAACGAGAAAAAAAAGCACAAGCTGAAGAAGAAGAAGAAGGAGCAGCTGGTAAGAGGCAGCCGCAGCGAAATAATGACGCGAGCGTCGTTAACGCGGCGCATTTTAACGAAAAGAAAAAAATAGTGGTTGAGAGGCCGGTGAGGTAATGCATATTTTCTTCTCGGCCCTTCGTGCGAAATAACTCGTGATGTTACGACGGAAAGGGAGAGACAGAGAGAGAGAGAGAGAGAGAGAGAGAGAGAGAGAGAGAGAGAGAGAGAAGAAGTGAGTAGAAGAACGTTATTTTTTCAGGTTGGCTGGATAGTGGCTGCGCACGTATTACATCAATTTGCCGGAGATCGCTGAGGTCTCGTAAATCGTGCGGTCTAAGCGCGGCCACGCACACGCGCGAGCTTATAAATAAATAATAAAACGCGATGACGGGGATGCCGGTATTTTTTTGTTAACACCTGCAAGGAGCATAGCTGGTTTCTCTCTCTTTTTTTTCCTTTTTTTTCTTTTTTTTTTGTCAGCTTGACTGGTTTATGGCTGAAAGTTTTGTGGACCCATGACGTAAGTGAGTGAATGCGCGCGCGTTTCAAGCGACAGTGCCAAATAATTATTCTGTAATAAAGTGATAATTTTAGGATCCCGAATAAATGTAAAAAGATGCTCTTGCGGTATAATATTAAGAAAAAAACTTTTTTCCTCTTGTTTAATTTGTTCTCGTACGAGACATATAATATTTCACTTTGAATATAATAACAGGGGAGAGGTGTTAATATCAGATCTACAGTATAGAAAAAATATATTTAATGACAAACTCATTCTACTTAACGAGGAAGCAACACAGTTTTAATATTTAAGAAATAATTATACTGCCTACGAATAAATGATGTTCCATCATTTGTTTGATTATATAATCTAATAATTTTAAACTGTAATTTATAATTTTTTATGCTATACGATACAATAACTACATATTGTGTACGATATATCAAAATAATAACCTTATTTAATGAGCTTCTCCCCTAAAAAAGTTATAAATACTATTGTAATTATTTGAGTGCTTATGCTCTTTTGTATAAAAGAATAAACTAATGTTTGTTGAGTGCGAAAACAAAAGATAACATTTTATTGTTATGCAATCATTTAATATTCTATCCAGCTAGATTTTCATGAGCGCATTGCACATTTTTCTCTAACCGTAAGTGTATATTGAAAGGAAAAAATACAAGAATGTTAATAGTGTTAATAATTTGTTTGATACTATAAATCATACGTTGAAGAAAAATTTTCTAATAAACTCATAAGATGGCGTTAACGATATACAGATAAATTTAATCTTAAACTCGTACGATAATACTATTAACATAGACATAAAACTAAGAAAAAATAACAGACGAGGAAGGACAGAATTTGTAATTAATATAAATGCTAAGGATCATAGAATCTTTGGTGATTCGTGAGGTATCTTAAAAATATTCGAATAATTTTGCGTATTATAAATGATAACAAAAAAGTCATGGACATGTGGTATGAGATGCAAATTGTAAACATTGAAGTATGAAAGTTTGTGCGTACAAAATTAAGTACAAGTGTATCCAAGAGAATCAACATGAACTTTGTGGTAAAAGAAAATGAAAAAATTAACCGTAGCTGTAACTATAGGTATATAAATAACGAGAAAATATATGTAGCTATGTTTGCGCATGCCCCGTAACCGTTTTAGGACTTTACGTTATGTACTATACCAAAAATTCATGGCAAAAGTATGTATTTGATGGAGAAGAAAGTATAGAATTGGTTTACGATTGTTTGGATTGCTAATCGATTTATGACGGAAAGAAGAAAAAACTATCGAGCGCATTGTTTGTGTTTGCATTATTGAATTTGCGATTGTTAAGGTTTATCGATTTGTTACGTAAATAAAGCCATAAGATTAAGTGTAACATATGACATTTACGAACATGTGCGAGATCAAATTAATAAACATAGCATTGTAAAAATATCATGTTTGACTTTATTTCTTAACAAAAACCGAATGAAAAATACTTTACTATCCTTTTTCCCGCTCGTTTGCCATTGGTCGATATCGCTTATGCAGTAAATATCGCGGGCAAATAAAACTCGAATCGCCAACAAGAGGAGGCATTAAAAAACCAATGGCTTCCTCTAAACTGCATTTTAATATCAATAAATAACATTTTAAGCGGCACTCGTACGCAAAGAAATAATATTTGTCAACGAAATATTTGCAAGAACATTTCGTCAAGCGAGTCGGTGTATTCTGCTCTGCAGGCCAAGCGGCCGAAAAAATAAACACTTGCATATTGAAGTACATCTGCGAGAGCGAGAGAGAGAGAGAGAGAGAGGAGAAAGCAAGCGTACGCCCGGAAAGCAGCTTGGGCGAGGAGAGAGAGGGAGGAAAATAAGCGCAATAGATCGAGAGGAAAGGTAGGTAGATTGCTAGGCAGGCTACCCTGGAGGGGCGGGAGGGGGAAAAGTTCCCCGATAAAATCCCGGAATATCCGATCATTATGCGCCACTCTCCCCTAAAAAGCGAGAAACCCGAAGGGCCGATATTGCGCGCATTGTGAACACCCCGCCGCCGCGGCCGAGCCATTCCGGCTGACGTCGTTTTTATAATGAGGTCCAGTGTGCGAGCCGCCGCGCGAGAATATTGCTGTCCATTCACCGGACTCCAGCAGCCTCGGCCCCCTCACTCCAAGCGCCCGGCAATCGAATCCCTAGCGCGGCAAATATAACGACAGTACACACCAGCCTTCTCCTCCTCCTCGTGCTTTATTCCCCCGATTTTCTCTGTCCAGCATATTTTCCTTTTCTTCCTTTTCCCCGTTGTCGCGCGAGCATGCGACGTTTCTGGTTATTGTTTCGATATAAGTCTCGGGAATTCCCCGCAGCTTGGCCGATAATAATAACACGAGCGAAATCCCGGCGATTTCTTATCCGCGCTGAAAATCTAAATAACACGTCGCGCCCGTCAATCCCAATTTCTCCGGACGAAATTAAAATTTTTAAAATAGGTCAGCTGCAACGGAATCGATAGCGGAGACGATTTCGGCGCAGCCAAGCGGCCGGCAAACTTTTCTCAAGCCCACGCGAAAAGGCCCCGTGACGACTTCGCGTCAGTCTCCAAAAGAAAAGAAAAAAAAAGAACACAAGTGTACATGGAAGCCTTAGTATAGACGTATATGGAGTAGGAGCCGTCGACGGCCGCCAGTATTTAGAGTCGGATAATTTAGCGGGGCCGATGTGCTAACGATTATCGAGACGCTTATTATACGAGTGTAATTGCGTGGGACTGGCCTAACGAAGGCGGGCGTAGCCGCACGGGTTAATCGGCGCGCAGGTGCAGCGCCGACGGACAACGGGCTCGCGCGCGCATAATGCGCCGGACGCTAGAGCGCGATCGGACGCTGATGCATCGATCGCTGACAAGGGTAGGCTGCAGAGAGGCAGACCATTGTCCGCTTGCTTCGATACTCTATGTGTGCGAGCGGTGATCAGCAAGGCTTTCCGATCCAGTGGTAAGGTGATTTTAGAAACGGCTGCGTACGAGATTTTTCTTTTGGCATTTAACGAAAGTACGGAGCCGCATCGAGTTTTGCAGAAAAGGGTAAGATATACCTGATACTTGTTGATTTGTTTTTATGAGCATTTATATTGAATATGGTGCAGTCGGTTCGACCTATATTTTTACTTATTTATCGATCATTTAATTAATGTTATACGAGAAATAATTTTAGTTTATGCGAATCAAGCTTCATAAATGTCAATTGAATTTTAAATATTCAGTTTTTCATTATTCTTTGTTTCGTCGAAAATGCTCTACAACAAACAGCGTATGTCATAAAAAATGGCCTTATTTATAATGTATGTGGCCCAATTTTCAAAACATTAGCACGAATGTGTCGCTGAAAGATCATAAGCTGTACGCAATCGTTATAAAACATTTATCGTCAGCTTTTTGATAGCCCAACAAAGCTTACGCGATTTATTTCAAATGTTTCGAGGGTAAGTATTACTGCAGTGCTCTTGAAAGTTTTAATGCTTGTCAATAAAAGTACAGTAACGTCATTTTTATTGTGACGAAAATCAATAACCCAATTTTTATTTGCACACCGAAACTAAATAAAAGAGCCATCATTGTTACTTGATCAACCCTTTCAATTTGTTTTCTTTACTATTTTGGTTGTGACTGGAAAAGAATTTGAAACCAGAATAAAAAAAAAAAGGGAAGCCAAAAATCTATTAAACTTGAGCGTTTTAGGAAAAAAAAGAAACAAAAATCGGCGCTTTGAAAAGTCCTCGAATATCTAGTACTTTTGACGTTTAACAATCAACATCGATCGCAAGCGTTTCCTGTCTATCGAGTGCCCATGAAACAATGTAAAAAAAAGCAGAGGAAGACAATGTATCTTCGTTAGCACGAGCGCCTCGTCAAACGATCTGTCAAATGTCCGTAACAAATCGCGGAAAAGGCCATTAGTCTTTCAATTAAAAAAAGCAAGTTCTTTTATATCATCGACTTTATTAGCGACGCAAATGATATTTTTAATTTTTTTTTAACCGACGTTAAATGACGTTAACTGGAAAGATATAAACTCAACAGCTTGATAAACGGCAGATTAGTGTAGTACGCATAGTCACGTTTCTAGTCATGTTCGGTTCAAAGATATTTATCGATAAGCTTATAAATTCGTTATCAATAATTTATATTTTATTCGATTGTCAAGTGCAATTAATTATAAACTTGTCAAATTTATTACTTATAATCGTATCCAAGAATTTCAACTTAATTGTGTACTTGCCTTATTTTTACAAATAATTTTATATAAATATCACCGGAATTTTCTACCAATCACGCGCTGAGCAGATAATTAAACCAAATATCTAGGAGTTTATTAATTTGCACTCCATTTAACGTCAATAGAAATAAATTCTCTTTTCAATGCCAGGCACAATTAACGAGCTTTTGAAATAAATATACTACCGGCCGTTCTATAGCACTCTAATGCGTTTTCAAATCCTCATTGTCAAACCACAATTATACGCATTAACGCGGATAATCATCCAATTATTTCGATTGGACAGCTTACACAAACTTCAACCGGCATAATTCAAAGAAAATTTAATTAGATTAATAAACAGTAATATAGTGAGAGCTTATTTTTAACAATAAAACGCGTTAATAATCCAAACATACAGAGGAAACGCTTCCGAAATTTAAAACCTATCCTGCATATATACCCTCAAACCTATAACAATAGTCTATTGTTTTTCTCGAAAAAATTAAATAAATTACCCTTGCCCCAACGAGAGAAAATTGAATCAAATAAACGAACTCTCATTGGGCTTCGCAATAAAAAATGAGAAGAAAAGAGCGCAGGAAAGTTGAAGTGCACTAACTCTTGAGAAATGTAGGTCAGCTCCTCGCGCGCCCGATACAGTGCTTCGTCCCTTAAAGGTGTCGTATTTACTCAAGACTATCAGAGCCAGCGCAGCGGCAGCCTGAGAGACACCATAAATTTTTCACGCGGCAAGCGAAGTGTGAGCTGCGTAGTATAGGCTACGAAAAAGAAAAGCCGAGTAATTCTCGCTAACGGACCAGTCTAAAATCAGCGTCTCGCTTGGTCCGAATGAGAGCGCATATATAGGCAGGGAGAAGCGAGTGTCGGAGAAAAGTCAGTCGGGCGCAATAAGCACGTCTCGTCCGAACGGCCGCTAAGTAGACAGTTTGCGGAGTTGGAGTGGCGTTCGCCAAGACGACGCCGCGAACGCTTATATGCCCCGCCCCTAACTGGCTTCGAGCTCGTTTTGACTAATTTTCGCGGGGCAAACGAGCCCACCAGCAATGCCGATGGTTATGGTACGCGGCGTTTCTCCGGGCGATTGTTTAGCCGGCAACTTTTTTCGTTGCTCCAAAGTTCCGTCGTTATTCTATGCCTGTGTATTACCTTCTAGCCGCGCTCGCCGAAACTCTGACGCGGGTGTTAAGCGCGAGACGTCGAATTGCTCAATTGAAAGAGCGAGCCGTAGAAGACTATTACCGCAATCGCGGTAAAGTTTTAAAGGACGTATTTTATTACCGCAGGAGAAAGGGGCTTCGAGAGATGTAAGCGTGCATATAAAGGTAAATTGATGGTCGGGGAGTCTCTTGCGCTGAATAATCCGTTATATAAATCTCGGGGCAAACAAGTTAACTTATCAATAGAGACTGATTTCAATTCGATTAATAAAGGGATTCCGCTTAACTCGTCTGCGAGCTCGGCTACTGCTGTATCGCTCTCGACTTGAATCCACAAGGATTTCCGAGCTTTGCAGAAAGTTTCAGACCAACGGCGACTCGGCGAAATCAAGTGTGCCTCCTCCTGAATCCTGCCCCCTCTACCTCCTATCCATGAGTGCGACTCGGTATAACAAAGCAAACGAAATAAACCCCGCCCTCCAATCCGCCGACCTGCACTTCGTTTCTTCTTCGTCGTCGTCGAATCGATTGATTTCGAATTCATTCTTAATTTTACTCTATAATCAATCGGAACTTTTGTAAATACCTTCAAAGCGCCAGTCAATGCTCGGATGAAGGAAAAAAAGGCCTTGGAAAATAATGCGCGCTCCAGTTTGGATTAACGATTAATCAAAGCATCGATCTCTTTGTGCATGTACCAGCGAGTTTATGGCATGGGTATTCATTGAGCAAGAGCTTGCGAGGAAAATTTGTAGATTGAGGGATTTGATATTTGGCGCGCGTTGCTTACTTTGCATCCGCAAGGATTTCCCAAACTTTTAGGCTCGTATATAGGACCGCTGCGTTATAACCTGCGCGTTTCCGAATTCGAAATTGAGTGCGCTGCGGCTTCTTTGTTCGCAGTGCAGAGTTACGCGCGCGTCGGTACGCGAGCGGTAGTTTTATGCGAAAGTTGATCGTTTAAATAAAACATTGAAGCACGAGTGGTACGAAATTTGTGTATCCTTCCGTTTTTCCCTGATGCCCTTTGAGCGGAAAAACAACTTCTTTTTTTTTATAAAGATAAAAGTTGATTTAAATTTGCCGTTTGCCTTATTTGGCTCAACGACTTTTCAGCGAAATTTTAACAGCCTCAGAATCTGCATCCTAAATAAACTCCTCTTAACCAGCTTTTAATATCAGCAACGAGACTTTTCGCATAAGTTATTCCACCCCTCGAGATTAACCCAAAAATCTCGTTGTAGCCATTGAAAATCGAAACGAAAGAAATACGCGGAAGGGACGCGGCGGGGAAAAGGCGAGGTTTGCAGAAAATTTAAATAATTCTCTTTGGTAAAGACTAGCACGTACGAGAAAGTGGATATAGATGAGGGGGGTGCCCGGGGGGTGGCAAGAGCAGGAAGAGGGCAAAATCAACGGCTAGTCAAATGTTTGCGAGAACGAGAGAAGCCAAACGAGGAGGCGTTGCCGAGATGGGGGAGGGATAGAGTAACCGTTAGAAGATGCTTTCTCTCCTCGAGCCGTTATCCGGCTCGAATGAAGCGATGCAGAGACGCGCTGAGGGGCGAGGAGGAGAGAGAGAGCGAGGGAGGAAGGTCCGCGGAGAGTTTACCCTGCTGTAGCATATACACGCGGGGACGCTCGTGCGCTTGGATGCTCCACGCGCGCTCTCGCTGCCGGGCTATATAGTGGAGGGGAGCCGGGTGTGTAGCACGTCGACACCGGCGATCGTGATTGATTAGATTGATCGAGATGAGGAATATATTTGCCGGCTAGCGGCACAACTGTTACCTCCAGGCGCTCCGCTAGCCCTTCTCTCCCGCCCTCCCTCGGGCCGGCTTCTCCTCCGCCTCCTCCTTGGCCTCCTCGGCTCCTTGACCTTGTTTAATGCCTGCTTACTCGCTGATTAATGGCCAGGAGGTCAGCCAGCCTCGAAATCGAAACACGTTCTCGTGCCTTGCATTTTCTCGATCGTTATTCAAGCGTCCCTCGCTCACGTTTGTCCTATACACCACTGCCGACTTATCCAACTTCAACGCGTGACAGATTTAAACGCAGGCGGGAACAAACAGGTCGGTAATATAAGCGGAAATTCATTAGCCAGGAAAGTTTCGTATTCACGCGGTCGAGAGAGAAAGAGAGAGAGGGAAGTGAATCTAGTCGAGCGAGCTGACCGAGCAGTTAATTGAGCGAATATCGCTGATTTTCGATGGAATAATTATTCAGAAGTTACGCTAATCCTGCCGCTCACAGATATGCCGCTTTAGGCTTCATCGCGACGAGACTTTGGAATAGGTGTCTTGTGAAATGTTGTCCGTACCACAAACTTGCCAAGCGGTTATTCGATATTTATCAAGAGCGCGCGCGTATCAATTTGCAGTGACTCATTATACCTGTCATTTCGCGGAAATTTTTTATTAACTCTCCTGTCTATACATTACTGTAATTATTTTTATCTTATTTTTAGAGGTTGTGCCTGAGTTTATACTCAGGAATGACGCGAAAGAAAATAAAGCTATATTTCATTGTGTATATTTTATGATTGTTATTCGTTTGTTGTACAATGAAAATGATTACAAATAAATTCATCGTTTAATTTGGTTTTATACTCCACGTATATAGATTGAAATTTTATATTAACATTCTTGGAGTATGTTAACAGGTATTTTCAGATTACATTTAATTGGGTAATCTTAAAAAGCTTCGATTTTTAAATGCGATAAGATAACTTTGATAATCAAAAACCATGAAGTTAATATCGCGTTATATACAAAATGTGTATTTTAAAACAATAATTTAATTAAAGAAATTTTTTTGACAAAAAGATCAAGTTATTTTTTCAAGTACGACACATCATTTCCATCGGTTGTATAATAACTAATTTCTTGGTTAGAATAAAATTTCAATCTTTACCTTTGGTACTAATTTATTAAATGCAAACATTCTTATACTTACAGCTAAATTGTATAAACTGTTGCAAGGATTATTTTACCTGATCTTTCAAAGTATTTACAGGTACTTACATATTTCTAAATAAATATTAAAATAACTAAAACTATTTTTGCTACGGAAGTTTGAATCTAGAAAAAATTAATCGAGCAATCTCGTTCAATTTTTCAAGAATTGCTGAAAATCTAAACAAAAAAAAATAACAGTTTCCAAGATTCCACTTGAGCGTTACCTATTATTAAGGTAAGAGAGTACACGTAATCCACAGAGAGTCGTACATATGGTAAACCTCTTAACAACTATTCCGAAAGTAAAGAGACGACTAACTTTTGATAACCCTAAGCGTGCCCTTGAATTGCATAGAGAGCTGTCTCAAGGCACCCATGAGAGATAAAACGGTGATAAGTAGGGTGGTAATACAGAGGGTGACAGTCCAAGTTTCTCCATAGTAACTCCTCATCCAATTCTTTTGATAGATGCCAAGGATCTGGGCGACCATGCCCGTTACGAAGCAGAACGTGCCGAGCGAGTTGTGGGTGAATTTGCTGATGACTGGTTTGATCTTTTTGCGCAGGGTACCGGCAAATAGAGCCGGCAGACCACTGAGAAAGACCACGATTATTGCCGACACAGAGACGATGCCAATGAACGCGTGTGTCGATTGGAAGTGGTTTGGATTTCGATGCACCGTGTTGTGACCCTTGTCCATGTACTCGACGGTTATTCCGTAGAAGATGCAAACAGCTCCGATCGCTTGGAGGATCCAATGTAAATGGCTGTTGCCTCGACGAGACAGGAAGAACGTCCAATTGTTCTCACCGGCTAGTGCGCATATCGCCTCGGCCATCAACAGTGGATACTACACAGACACGATTGAATAATTAAGAGGACAAGTTCCGGATGAGATCTGGAGAAAAAGCTAAACCAGTGATTTACTTACCCCGATCGTGCAAAAGAAAGCATGTTGGTTAGTCGGGTAGGCCAAGCCATCGTTCGGGTGCGCTGCAGCCATGTAGAGGGTGGCACCGGCCGTGAAAACCACCAAAATGTGGTTGATAAAGTTCAACACGATTAAGAAGATTTGCCGGTTAGTGATGACGAAATCTGGCTCGGAGCTTATCGAACTGTCATCTGACCTCTCGGAATCCCTCATTTTCAATGCCGTTTATAAGCCTTGCGACGATGACAATCTCACTCTGGTAATACGTTAGATTTTTTATTTTTCAAGTTCTGGGGGAGGTTTTTTCATAAAGCAAATGAATTTATTGGACTTTTAGGCTTTTTAAAGTCGAGAGGAAAATTTTTTTGTTTACCGTTCATTTAAGTTTGAACTGGAAGGAGAAAAAGGCAGAGGGTGGAAAACTTTTTTCCGTTCGAGGGATTTTGAAATGTAACTGGGTTACAGGGTGAAACTGACTGTTTTCAGATTAAGACAAATTAAAGCAAGCTGATCTCAAATGGAAACGTTTTTAGGCGATAATCTCCGGCGTCAAATTAATCTAAGAGGGAAAATTTTTTTTATTTCTTACTTATTCCAAGGTCGTCGTCTTAAATTAAGCAATAGCCGATTTTAAGGACTGATAATAGAGTAAACCCACCCACGTTTTTCCTTGAAAATACTACACTGTAAATTTCTCTCTCTCTCTCTCTCTCTCTCTCTCTCTCTCTCTCTCTCTCTCTCTCTCTCTACACTTTAATCTCGCTATAAAAAAAGAGCAATTCGAGAATATTTTTTTTCCAAAAAAACAAATTCAAAATACTTGGAAAACAAATATCCAGCGTCCCAGCTTGTTTTACCCGTACACACGCCTCCGTGGAAAACGAGAATTTACACAAGAGCAAAAAACAGAGTGCAAAAACGCGTGTATACTTTAAACGCGGCTTCGATAGCTGGTAAAGAGTAAGCTACTTCGTTCGAGCAAGTATATAAATTTATAAAGCAGCAAAAAAAAGGGTTGCGAGGAGTATGGTGGATAGAAGCATATAGTGTGTATATGTGAGTGCGAAGGGTTGGGGGTCAGGAAACGAGAAAGAAAGAGAGTCCAACGGGGCAAAAAGCGGTAGAGCCCGAGCGCGCGGCCCGAGCAAACCGCGAGTGAAAATAATACTGGCGAAATAAGGTCGAGACGTTGGGAGGCGTAATGGCAATGGCGTGTGCTACGAAAGAAAAGGGCAAGGAAGAGAAAAGGACGCAGGGAGTTGAGCTCTAGCTGGTTGATAAAAGGTAGAGCCTCTTACCTGCTCGGTAGCCTCGTGGAGGAGGAACTCGTTGGTACGCCAGTCGCCACGAGACTGATAATCTCGAGGCTATTACTTCTTTTCAGAAGAATTTTGTTTCGCCGCCTGATAAGTCGCCGAAGCAATCTAACGATTTTGAGATAATGATGAGACCGTTGGCCCGCTTATCAGCTACAAAATCCCCGGTTTAATAATGGCCTTTCAATGTTCCATCAGGATTTATTCGATACCCTCGGCTTCGTCGCCTTTTCGTGTCTCCGTCTGCACCTTATTGTTATGTCTCAATCACGCGGCTGAGTCGTTGTACCTGTCAACTTGCACGTAGAGATAACAGGGCGTGATAATATCGGGCGAACGATAGTATACCGCGCTTCCTCGGGCGCGTTGAGTTTTTCCGGTTAATTATTCGGAACAATCTCGTCTTCCATCCTCTCGGATTCCTCAACTGTTTTGTATCCACACTCTCGCGTTTTACTCTCTCGCTCTTGTTTTTTCTGTGTCTTTTTTTTTTACTTAGGTCGCTTCATGCCAGCGACGAGGGATAAGCGAAGATTCAACGACGGCTTTTAGAGCTGCAACGCCCGGGGAAGCTGGAAAGCTCGCCAGCTGCGATATTACAGCGCGCCACCGAGAAATTGTTCGGGGGGGCTAAAGTGCGCCCCGTTACAGCAGCGAGCCGAGATTTTCTCCTCTCTCCACTCGGCTTGCCTGCCCCCGCACACGGCTCTTTAGTTGGCTGCGCTACAATCGCTGTCGTTTTGAAAAACTACTCCTACGTTGCTGGCGATATATTTTATAAATAGCATAAATTTTTCGAATAGCTCCGCTTTGACGTGCTCTCGGTGTAGTTGCTCTTGTCACGCGGATTTTTTCTTTTTTTTTTAACGAAATAGTATGTAGTAGTGTAAATATATAAAAGAGATAATCGCAAATGATATCTGAGTTTTGACAAAAAACATTGATAAGAACAAAATATGATTGTAAATAATTTTATAATGAGTACTTTGAACTCTTTATGCGATATTGATTTGCGTTCACAGTCTATGATTTAATTTGGTTAAATAATCTACTTGTAAAACTTGATAAAACTCGAATGGTAGTTATTATTTATCTTGCATTTTGTATGATCTACGTTAATTATTCAATCATTCGGCGAGCACATGGATCATAAACACTCATAAATACTATTCACAAAGAGTGGAATCTGATGAATCAGTGATCTGAATAAATATTACTGATACCGATAGGTATTAAAAGTAATTTGACTCTGTGACGATGTGTAGAAGCTAAGTGCAATAATAGTACAAACATTTTTTATTAATGAAATGGAGAAATCAATTCTGGTTAAAGCAAATTAAGATTATTTCACTTTTATATCAGATATATAAAAAATGTAATTCTTCGAATTCCGATTCGTAAAACGGATGTAAGATAAGTGTATCTTATTTATGATCGTATATTTTTCCTTTTCTTTTTTTATAAGATTAAATTTGTTAATGCATAATTGCCTTAATGATTCATATAATAAAACTTTACGAAGTCGTCATTTAATTTTGTTTAGTAAACGCGTCAATTTTGTATATTTTTTAAATAATATTTAATACGTTTAAACGATTATTAGTATTATTATAAGAATTGATTTTAACAAATTTCATAATATTTCTTATCAACTTTATTTCTAATATAGTTATCATCAGACGTTCAAAATTAAAAAATACCATCAGCGGTAAATTTGATCGATGTGCGGTAAAAACAGAACCTTTTAACTCTGTTAGCTCCAGGAAATCTAAATTGCTAGTGGTAGGTAAAGTAGGAAACTCAACGAAAAGCTTCAGTAAGATGTCAGTATAATTCACTCGAGTGGGAGTTTGTTGTAAACAAGTTGTCTTTCTAAATATACTGTTAACTTATATTCAATAAACACTTAGTAAATATCGATTGAACAGAGTAAGATAAATAAATTCATTTTTAACATTGAATTCAAAATTGTTATCTTTTATATTTTCGAAATAACTTTAACGAAAAGCATTAAGAAAATGTTAATCTTTTGAATGTACTAAATGATACATTTGAAAAAATAATTAGAAACCTTGTTTGATTATATTGAATTTTATAACCCGGTCCGAACTAATATCATCAGGGCTAAGCCTTGGATTTAACGCATGACCGGCTCTCGATGAAGATATAATGGATACTCGACCTAAAGTGTATCTATCCCGCGTTTCTTAAACGCAGGATGGGATGGTAAAAAGGGGAAGATCCAAGTTTTTTTTCCTTCTTGTAGGGTAAATAGCGAACGGTAAACACTACAAGATTTTCAGGCGGTTATTTGATTTATGTGCTCTTCTTAGATTGACTTTGCATCCGAGATACAGAAATGCCGACGAAAATCTTTTGTACGACAGCTAAGTAAACTCTCCTTACTAAATTGCCCTACACCACTATTTCCAGCCATATTTAATAAGCTCGAGGGTAAATTTTAATTACAAAAAGCCTCGGGGTCTAAGCCGAGCAATGCAATTTCACAAGATACCCCAGTGAAACTTCGAAAAGATGCAAAGGCTCATTCATCACTTTCCTTCCATCCGTGCAGATGACGATGGGCCAAAAAACAAGCGGGCAGAGGGTATTCAAGCGTAATCCCAGCATCGCCGTAGCACGGTTCTCGAGCGGCGTAGATAAGCTATGGCCGCGAGAGCCAAGCTGGACACGAACGGCCAAATGCTCGGCTCGACCTTTCGGCGTTCCGCCGCTGCTTCTTTACAAACACATCACTCGAGGATGTGTAGCTTCGTATTCAACTAACATCAAGAGCGAGATTTATCATTCGCAAATTACACGATAAGCACGCGCTTATACAAAATTTATGCTTGACGCGAAATGATATTTCACGTTTGCCAGCCTCAGGAGTCCCCTCCCCCGTTGATTTGCGGGGGCATTACATTATCAGATACGATAGTCGGAGAAAAGAAAGTCGGCAGGCAGGAGCGAGTCGGCATTAAAAAAAGAATGCAAATGAAGGTATGTACGGCGTCGTAGAGGGGGATGAGAGCGGTTGAAGAGTCTAGCGAGGATCTTCATTTGTCCTTTTGCGAGCTACCGCTATTGGTGTATACGCGCATCTCCTTGTACCTCTGTTGGTCGCGTTTTTTTTTTCTTTTTGTTATTGTCGTTGCGTTTAATGCCGGTGAGGGAAAGAAAATGCAAAGCGCCCGTGCACGCGCACAATGACGCATGGATCCCTCGTTATATCGAAAGAGAGAGAGAGCGGGAGGGAGGGAGGGAATGGGAAAAGGCGCAGTTGGCGGGCTCAAGTAGCGAGAGGAGAGGCTCGCCGGCCTTTGATCATCCCGATATTCTCTCTCGCTCTCTTCTCGGCGATCTTTCTCGCCTCCGCCTCCGACTGCGATTCGCCGGGGATTTTTCTACTTGAATATGGAGAGGCCCGCCGCGTCGGGGCGCGCGCGACGTCCAATTGTCGCGTTATACGGCTCTTCGATCTCCCGCTGCTCGCGGCCTCGTTGCCTCTGCGCGCACAGGCTCGCTTGTTTTCCTTGGCTTGACGCAGTTACAACGGATACTTTGTTCTTTCGCCATTTTCAATAGCGATGTTTATGAAATAATTTCCCTTTATTTTTTTTTTTAATGTCACGCTACGCTGATTGTTTGGATTGTCGTTTGGACAGTCGGGCTTGGAGTGCGCGCGTGTTTTACGCATTGATTTGACAACTTGATTTTCGCGCTATGGAAACGAGTGGGTTACGCTTTTTTTCAAAAGCCAATCCGACGGATTGAATTTTTTTTTGCCAACCCGCTGTACAAGCCCCGTCGTACGGGCGTGCACATCGCGAGCAGACCAGCGTACGTGCGCTTGGTAATTACGCTACGAGTGACAACTGTCAAGCTCGCCGAGATGGAAAAGCTCGCAGCTCTCGGACAATACGTTCGTTTGACGTGTAAATAACGAGATTTCAAACAAACGGCCCCGATGAAATACATATCTCCGTGGGATCAATATTCACTGCATCCGCCGTGTTCTCTTATTTCCGCAAACACACATTTGCAAATTACACCCGCTGGACTGAGCCCTACATCTCTATGTACACGCGCAACGCGTATATCATCCGCAAATAAACAAATGCGGACGGCGAATAAAATTAAAAAAAAAACACTAATCCCGTCAGATGGATGCACAAACTTTGCCAACGCTCTTTTATTTCTCGAATTAATTCAATTAAATCAAGACAAGCCAGTAGTATAGCACATCAAAGTCCGAGGTCCAGAGTCGCTGAAATAACGAGCGGTTAACTTATTCCCAACTTACTTGCCGCGTTCGCTCTCTCCCTCCAGCTTCTTTTCTGCCCTCATAATTAATTCGAAAAGCTGTAGAGAGCAGAGCACTTGCTCGGCCCGGTCAATCGCGAGATTGTCAGTCATTAATTATTATTCCGAGCAGCGCTAAGGCACGATCTCACCGAGCCCGGGACAACAATCAAAAGGGAATCAAAGAGTGTTCGTCCCTAGCAGAGAGAGAGAAAAAAAAGCGAAGAGAAAGACAGCAAGATTGGAGGACAGAGAGAGAGAGAATAAGAGCCTCACCCTCGCGAGCGGGGCAAACAATGGCAGAGCGCGCGTGCTCCATAAGGTAAACACCGCTCGGGCCACCAAGGCCAAGCTCCTGCGCGCTTATTCTTTGCGCCCACTTGAGGCGTTTGGCTATTGAGAAGCAAGTGCATTCGCAAGGCTTACGTCGCGATGCGATCGGTATAGTTTTGCCAGTCGCGTCGAATAATCGACGTACGGGGGCTAGCAGCAGGCCTACGTATACGGGCTCGTACAAGAGACGCGTCGACGCTGAGAGAAGGCGAGTCGTCGCGACGAGCTCCAATTAAGGTGGAATGCCACTATCGTTTTAATCCACTCCATCAGCCGAGTCGGCCTGACGAGCACGCGCACCCGTAACGAACTCTCCTCGCGCGAGACGGGGGGCAGTTGATATAATGGAGAGACGAAGAGAAGCGCGCGTGCAAAGTCGGAGGGGCGAACTTCGGCGCAGATCAAAGCTCCGAGGGAGAAAGGAGGGGCAGGAGGGCGGGCAGAGAGAGAGAGAGAGAGAGAGAGAGCAGTCGAGGAAGCCGGCCTCTTGGCGTACGCGAGCGCGCTCTCGCTCACTCGAGTGGCATCGAGAGTGGATGGAGGGCCACGGGGACGGGGGCTCGCGCGCGCGGATAAAGGAAGCCGCGTAGGCTCATGCGTAAAACGATGCCACTGCAAACAATCGGGACAGCCGATTTGTTTAGGCCATAACAATCTCCAGCTAACTCGCTCTCCAGCCACCCCAGTCGCCAACCCCTCTTCTCGTCCTTTATTCCTCGAGTTTTCTTCTTTTTTGCGCGACGCGATTTCGCATGCACCAAGTGCCTCGGACGGCTCCTCGGGGACCTGCGCGATTCTTGACCCGAACCTCCTCCGACTCCTCCCGTGAAATTTCAGTTTGTCAGGATGAAAGATTTTTCGAGGGTCCTCCTTTTGCTGATGTTAATGATGATTAAATAAGCGCCGGGTATGGAGAACGAGAAGATACTGAAAGAGCCGGGTTTTGTTTATTCGAATTGACCGCTCAAAAATAATAGGACTATTATGTAATAATCGCTGTTACCTTATTTGGGTAGAGAATATTTTTGATTGGCTTGAAATTATTGTTGGCCTACGCAAATATGTTGGAACAAAAACAAATGGAAGTTGAGGTATTGCAATATTATGTTCCAAATAAATCTTAATAAACAACCTCACCTACCTTGTATTTGCTGTTGACAAAAGGAGAAAAAGGGAAAAATTTACTTTATAATGTTACATTTCCTATCAATCATAAAGAAGTAATAAAAAAACATTACTTCTTGAAACTTTTAGAAATGATTGCAAAAGTTTAATAAAGAATTAAGTTTTCATAAAAATTTGTAAAAACAAATAACAAATAAAAACTGAAACATTAAAGTTTCATTTTTTGCACTGAATTTACTTTAACTGACAAATAATTATTCATTTAAAATAATATTTTATTCATGATGACGAGTTTAATTTTTTTAACAAAGAGAAGGGGGCAGTGGGCAGGGAGGTATACTTTTCTTCATGTAGTAATGTTGACATGATATTATTATATTTAAAACAATTTTTATACAAATATCAAATCCACAAGCCTTTTAAGAATTCCGCATAAAAAGTGATGGCAGCTTGACCTCCTACGTCTTCTTCGGCTTCGAAATTGTTTGGAGATCCCTTCGAACCCGACCTCAGTTTGAGGCCAAGTTATAATCGAAGACCAAACTCTCTCGAAACTCAGAAAAGAGCAGATACAAGTTACTCTGTAGCCAGAGTAATATGTTTCTACTAATTTCTGTTTTGGTAAGACGTTTAGAGCAATTTGCGTTGTCCAAGCTTCTTCCATGTTAAAGGCCTGAAATAAAAAATTATTTTTTTTAATAATTATGAGATACTTGAAATTTACATTCTTCAATTCTTTTTAATGTTTAAATTTCACTTTATAGTAATTGTTTTAAATTATCTACTGCTACTTTTCGTAAACGTGCATAAATATTTAGATTGAAAACAAAAACAAATATTTATGACAATACAGAGTTTCAAATAAATCTACTCAAAACCTCTCCAATCATAGTAAATTAAAGTTGACTCATTTACCTTTGTCATTGTTTAGTATTAAATATTAATCGACGTCTACAAAGTTTTCATTGAGTAATTTAACTGAACTGGCTGACCCGTGATTCTGAGACTCGATTTTCTGCAACATGACATAACAATTAACTACATTAATATTGTAATATTTTAATCAAATAAGGAAAAAAAATAAATTTAAATTAAAATTCCCTTTCTAAAATAATTAATTTTTTCCCTTTCAAGTACTAATTCTGGTTTTATTGTCAACTAGAGAACGTGGTTACTGCAATAGATTTTGGTCTTTCTTTTTAATGTCACTCCAAAATAATGTTATGTTGAATGGATCCAGATATTTGTGTTTTATTTTTTCACAATCAATTTAATTGAAATTATTTAATTTTAATAAAAATGATGATCATGTTGCATAGATACGCAAGTTTCAGGGTAATGGCAGAGATGTTAGATTCAATTGTTTAAGAGTAAAAAAGCTAATTTTATAACCGCACTATACGATTGTATATACGAGACACATTAATACCTTTTTCAGAAACACTTTATATTCTTTACGTTTATTTTAAGAAATTTAATATTTAAAAAAGCAGTAAATACTTTGGAATAACAATTATGATAAATCATTAATATTTTGTAATAAAAAAAAAAAAAATTCGGTATTAAAATGAGCATTACTGCCTTCATGATTCGAAATTAAAGTATTAAAAACTGTTATTAGAGAAGAGAAATTACAAGTAAAACATGATTAATAAAAAAAATTACTTTCTATTGAAGGGCTTTGGCATGGAAAAACCTTGGACAACGCAGCTTGCTCTAGATGTCCCGTTGAAACAGAAATTAGTAGAAGCATATTACCCTAGCTACAGAGTAACTTATATCTGCTCTTTTCTGAGTTTCGAGAGAGTTTGTTCTTCGATTATAACTTGGCCTCAAACTGAGGTCGGGTTCGAAGGGATCTACAAACAATGTCGAAGCCGAAGAAGACGTAGGAGGCCAAGCTGCCATCACTTCTTACGCGGAATCCTCAAAAGGTTTGAGGATTTGACATTTGCATGAAAATTGTTTTAAATATAAAAATATCATGTCAACATTATTACATGAAGAAAAGTACCTCCCTGCCCACCCCTCTACCTTTTTAAAAAAATTAAGCTTGTAATCATAAATAATAATCTTAAATTAATCGTTTTTTATTACATTTTTATTGTTACTCAAGTTAATTTATTACTTGACTTTTCGTTATTTAACCATTTTTTAACATTTAGATTTTATTTGCTGTTGTCTATCATTTTCAAAAGTTTTCAACGCGCGTTAAATTATTAAATCATTTTTAGTATTTACTAGATGAATATTTTGAAGTTTAAAAGAAATTGTAAAGTCAAATTATTCCCTTTTACCCCTCACCCTAATCTGCATCACGAGGTAGGTGAACTTAATAAATATTTTTCTTGCGATACTTTTATTATCGAATATTATGAAATAATATTTTTATTATTAGAATATTTTATTGAGTTATATTATTTTTATAAATCTTTAGCTGTAATTTTCAACAATACAGCTCTGCTGCGTCCATGTTAATATAAAATTCCTCGAATTCATCAACTCTTCATAATGTAAGTTATATACTTCTATTAAGCCACCCCATCTGAAACAGATCGTAATAAAATCAGTGAGATGGAAGGAAGAAGATTTCATTCGATTATTTCATAGTAGTCTGTATATCAGAAAAACTCAAACTTTTAGCTTTTAATACGCATAAAAAAAATCGTATAAACAATGCAGCTGGAGTTACACCTGTAACCGTAGAAACGGTACATCATCGCCAGATCTCAGGAATAATTATTTCAATTAAAAACGTCAAAAATATCTTAATCATTGAAGACAAAGGCAAAATATACGCTGAAGAATGTTCAGCGGTAAGTACGGAAATGCTGACTGACCCCATTGCGCTTAGTAACTTGTCGGCCGAGCCACTTTAATTTCTCGCTCTGGCGTTCGCGGAATCCCAAGAGCCAACTGGATTATCGCCTCCGCGCGCATCGCAGCGCGGCGGCCGGGTAAACAGATTAGCCTCGAGGCGTCGTAATCAGCCAATTATCGGCTGATCCGGGAGACCTCAGCCACTCAGGCCTCCCGAGGAAGGAAAAATAGAGAGAGAGAGAGTGAGAAGGGAAGCTCGTTATCGGCTTAATCCACGCCGAAATCCTTTCAACTTTCCGTCGACTCGACACTTTTGCCAGTGCCCCCGCCCCCCCCCTCCTTCGCCCTCCCTCTCTCTTTCAATCGGAACAAGGAATACATTAAGCACGGCCCGTTTCCTTTGCCGCGAAAAGTCAAAGCCGCGACTTTTTAATCCGGAGCCCGCGGTTATCGGGGATCCGGGATCGGCGAGAACAAAGCCGGGCCCACGTCTTGGGGGACGTGGCTTCTTTCGCCCTCCGCCGAAAGTTCGCCCTGGCAAGGGCTTTTCTCCGACGCGCGTCTCCCTTTTCACTTCGGCCCTCTTTTTTTTTGTCCGGCTAATTTGCGGGCTCTGCGCGTGCCTCGTCCGTCCGGACCGCGCAGCTCAGCGCCTTTGCGCCAATTCGCTCGTTACTTCCCCCCCCCTCCCCCGGCGCGACACCTCGTCCGTCAAATTTCGAAAAGGAAAAAAGTGTTATGCCAAAATTCACCGCGTGCATGTTTTCAACGAGTCGAAACGTCTAAAATTTTCCATCTTGTCAGCGCGCAGTGCAAGAATAAGCCCTCAGCGTAGAGTCGGCAGAGCTTGGCAGCCCCTCGACAGCCAGAGAGCGAGAACGCTTTTGCCGAGGAATTATCTCGAGGCATCGAAACTTCCGAAAAGCCAAAGAGAGAGGGAGAGAAAGAGAGCGTCGGAGACTGGTTGGAGGGGTTGCCGGGACACTCGTAGTATACACGAGTAGCTGGCAAGGCGTGAAAAGCTGTGATGAAGTGCTGGCGCCGTGGCTGCTGCTCGGCCGCTGGCTGCTCCTCGCCTCATTATCCGTCGGCGCTCCCATTCACGCCCCCGCTCTTTCTCTAGTTCCCCCCCCCCCCTGTGCTCCACCCGACGCCTCGGCTAGCTTCCATTAGCGTATACATACACATACAGCCCGGCGCACTCGAGAGGCAGAGCTTCTCTCTCGCCGAAAATCCCAGGGCTCGCGCACGAGCGCTTATTATCTCGAAACTTTGCAGGGCAAATAGAAGAGCAGAAGCACCGGGAGACGGCCAATTTGTTAATACCCGATAGCTGACGGCTTATTGCTACAGGGCAGTGCGGCGAGGGACACGGGCGTCCGAGCGAACGGACCACCCCTTGGCCGGCACGTATTCGCGCGCGCATCGTTTGTCTTTTCACCCGCTGTACACCCGTAAACCTATACTCCCCCGCTCTTGCGTTAAATCAATGCTCGAGGGCTTTGTTTTGCTTTTTTTTCTTTTATTCATCGTCATTCTTATTACCGCATTTGCGTATTTTGCGGCTGCATCATGCCGCGCATTTGGCTCAATGCTCTGAAGCCCATCAACTGTATTTTTCGATATGGATAGTCATAACGGATAAGTACTCGGTCCATCGCAGTCTTTCGGAAGGAGAGAAAATACCGCAGCATTGTTGCAGTCCCACAGCCTTGACCCACTTCGTGGGCAGAGATGCGTGGATAAAACGGGTCCCTCTATACTACCAGTGCCCCGAACAAGTGTCGCGCGCGACCCCTTTTATATACACGCATAATATATGGGAAAATCGAATTGAGTCCCGGGCTCCGGGCTAATCTCCCTAATACCGCTAATCCGTTGGCTTTGCCTACCCCGGCTAATGCCTCATGCTGACCCCATTTTCACAAGGCCCGCCCGGATGGGTTTCCGCCTTTTAGCCGCGGCTCGCTGCCAAAAGTGCACGGTCCGCCCGTTTCTCAAAGGGTTGCCCCATTGCTTATACACCCGCGCAATACTAATCTCCGTCTCGGCCTCTGCGACGATCTACTTTTATTTTGACGTAGCCAACTGAAAACTTTGGATCTTTACAATCGCCGTTTCGAGTGGCCCGTTCAATATAGCTCAAAAGCGTATTTTCGAATATTCAAATTTTCCCGTCGTTTATTTTCGAGTTGATTATTATTAATTTTTCTCTTTTTCCTTCGGTGTGCACTGGGGAGATGAGCACCACCGCACGATTTTTCGAATCGCAAACGAAAGCCGGGCGAGTCTCGCTCGGCCAGTTCTCGGTGCGCGACGAATAATTCCTCGACGAGCAAACAATCAAATAAACCAAACAGAGTAAGCGAAAGAGGAAGGGATGTAAGCGATGAGAGCAAGGGGAGGGGGAGAGGGAGAGCATGGAGTGGCGGCGCATTAAAGCTCCCGAGACGGCCAGTCGTGCTCTCGCACCCACACGTCCCTCGAATCGGAATCACACAATTCACACGCGTACATGCGGTTACGGCCAGTACACGCTCTCGAGAGCAGAAGGCCGGCGGGGGTAGTAAAGCGGAGGGATAGGACAGAGCGAGGAGCAAGCCGGTTGATCGGGATATATATATATACGCCCCGTATATTCGCCCGAGGCGGCCGAGTATACGTCTAGCGGTATATACAGCGGCCCGCGGAGCGTCAGAGCTCTGGCATTAAACTCGAGCAGACGTTTTCAACTGCCTCTGTTTGGGAAGCCTGTCGCCCCTCGTCAGGCTCATTCGGGGATCCGGCGGGAGGCCGCCGTAATGCGGAAGCCTTGACCGGACCGGCGCGCCCGATTTCTCGGCTATAATACACCCCCCCTCTAGCCCGGGGCGTACTACACACCCAGCCCTCTCTGCTCTCTAGGCGTGTATGCGCGAGCATTAAGCCGCCGCTACCGTCGCTCCGGCTGTTGCTGCTGCTATTTGGCGGAAGCCGATGCCCCGCGACTTATGCCCCGACGGCCTGTAAGGATTTTTCACGGATGAGGCTGCTTACCCTGTGTATGTCCCTACCTCGCCTATGTTCACCACCTCTGTCTCTCCGTTGTACTGTTATATACGTAATATTGGTGTACAGTAGGGTGCGGGCCGCTTTTTCACTCCGCTTTTTCTGTTCTGGGATTCGGCACTGCGCACGCATCCCTGACCCTATGAATAATGCCGCGGATCATTTTGTCGGCTTTTATCTATCGTAACGCGAGGGATCACGCTTGTTCGTTGTCCTAACAAGGTGCCATATAGATCTTCTTTCTCTACCAGATATGTAATGCATATTGAAAAGCTATTTTTTGCTTTAAAAAAAATATTAATTGAATGCTTTGCTTCATTAAAATTTTTTCTTATTTTAGATGACAATAAGCGTACATATAGTAATACCATTACAAAAATTCATCGCGATGAAAAAAGATGTCGGTTATAAATGAAATTGATGCTAAATAAATTAAAATTATAAGATAAAAATAACTTATCGTTATCGCGCCAATTCAACATTCGTTCCATCTCCATATTTGAATTTCCAAAAAGCGACTAATCGAAGTGGACACGGAAATATTGCGTAATCCAGTCTTTCACTAGATATATAAGCCGCACTGTCATCGAAACTCGTCTCCCTCGTCACACATAGAAGGGATACATCCACGCGGAAACCAACGCACCTGAAAAACTCACCCCGCATCTATGTATACCCTCCACCAAACGCCCCCTTAGGCAAACTAATTTTCGCTCGACAAAAGCCAGGCAGATAGATAGATAGAGAAAGACCAAGAGGAGAGAGAGATGAGAGAGTAGTCGGATTGTGTCATCCCTGCGGGGCCGCATGTGCCGTCAATCTCAAAAAGGCCGCGCGCGCGCGCGCGCAGGAAGCAGCCGATGATCTGGCGCATCCGTTCGTCGATGAAAATAAAAAAAAAGGCCGATTCGAGGAGCAAAGTGGCAAACTGCCAGCAGCAGCGGCATAAAAAAAAATAAAGAAGCAGATACTATAGGCCGAGAAAGAAAACGAGTCGAGCCAACCAAGTGGCGTACGGAAGAGCTCTGATCCTCCATGTTTGCTCACAGCTCGGCCGCGTTTTCATACGAGATAAAGGCCCCCGGGGCCCATTGTACCTAGGGCGCGTGTGTGTCTACGGGCTCTTGAGTCTCTCTCTCTCTCTTGATCGGGAAAAGCTTGGGCCTTGCGCATTAAGCCCCGCCGACAATAACCCCGGCTAGACCGCTCTCTGCTGCCCGATGATGCTGAGCGTAATTTTTTCATGAGCAAACAGGGGGAGGGCAGGGAGATTGCGATACGGCCAAGTGGATCGATCTCCCTTTTCTCCTGCCTCGTCATTGTGACGAGACACCGATGTGCTGCCTGCGTTTTAGCCCGCTCTCGAGTGCAGTTCCTTATAAAACTCCGGCTTTTCGTTAGCCTGCGCGCGCCTCTTTCGCGTTATTACGTCGCATTTTATCTCCGGGTCTTCATGCTCGCCTCGACGCTTTCCTTTATTCCGCCCAGAAAATTAGAGTACTTCATCATTACGTTTCCCTCTTACAATGCGCACACTTTTGGACCTTTCTTTCTGCCGCGCCGAACATTTTCTTCTTCCTTCCTTTTTTTTTTTTTGTTCATGTTTCGTTCATTCTTTCGAGATTTCTGATTTTCCATTCCCTTTTCTTCGCTTCTCCATTGCGCGCCCTATTAATATGAAGATTCGTCGAAAGAGTAAAGTGTATCAAACGAAACGATCGAAAGATTCAAAGGAGGGAGATGGAGAAAAAAAATCGTATTCGTGGAGAAAAAAAAAGGTGAAATTGTTTGCCGACTCGAGGATCGAAGCTGGGTCGTCGAGCGGGGAGCAGATATGAACATCATCAGACAGCCGCAATAATGGCCTCGGTCTTGGAAACTCATTCTCGCAATTTCAAACGACGCTCGGAGGCCACGGATCGTCGCGAGGGAGAAAGAAAGGAGAGAGAGAAAAAAAGGGATCGAGTCAAAGGCGGAAAACGCGATTGGTGGGAGGAGCAACGGCTGTACAGACGCGGCGTACAGAAAGAGAGAGAGAGAGAGCGTCGCGCGCTGCTCGCATTCGTAACCCGCGCTCTTTCGCTAACGAGCGCGCCGCAAAGTCAGCGCCGAGGCGTGGCGGGCGAGAAGAGAAAAAAAAGCTGCAAGCGTATATATGCATATACGTGTACTTAAGTTGGGTAGGCTGGTATATAGGCGAGTGTGGAGAAAAACGGCGCTCGACGTATGTATATATTCGTACGAACGCGAGGCGCGGAAAAAAAGCGTGAAAGGCCGAGGGAGGAGAGAAGTCGGGGCTGCGGCTAAAGTGGGGGGCGGGGGGTGTTGAAAAACTACGTCAGAGCTGGTGCTGGGTGGAGAGGGCATCGGATGAAGGGGTGCTGCGGTAGGCGGGGGGGTGGGCGAGAAGCAGCCGAGAGAATTGGCGGGATTTTCGCGACGGCATCGCAGAGTTCCGTGTCCCTCCCCGCCGCTATACGTATACGTGTGTCTGGGTACGGAGAAGCGGGCGTGTCAGGCGCAAGCGGCATTGTCAGCGTTGTCGGCTGCAATCTCGCTAAGCGCCTCTCGCTGCCACCCCCGGCTCACCCCTTCTTACCGACAGAGAGAGAGAGAGAGAGAGAGAGACCTGTCCGCCCACGTCACGCACGTGCATCGCCTCGTCCATTGTCGGCTTTGCCGGGCTTAAGCTCTTTTCGCGCGGCCACCGCTTCGCGCTTTTTTCCTCTATCCCCACCCCAACCCAACACACACAGAAGCACCCCTTCTCTCGTGCGTCAATTGACTCCCACGCGACGGGATTACGAGCCGTAAGCTCTACTCCGCTTGGCCTCATTGTTTAACGAGAGATCGCGGCTGTCCACCCGAGCTGCGAGATATTTACCGGAATAACGCGACGACGAGCTTACCCCGCCTCCCCCCGACAAGTGTGTTTTTACCCTAGCTTGGTGTCGTTGTATTCAGAGCCTCGCGGCAATTGTCTCGGCACTTGCTTCCTATGTATACGTATATTCGCGCCGCTCAAGCGGCTCGCATTCTCCGGGTTAGCTGGGCTCGGGGCGTCTAAAAACGCACGAGAGCAATTTGCCAGAGTACTTTCCGCGTCTCTCTCTCTCTCTCTCTCTCTTTCGCCGCGAGAGAGACAAGCCACAAAGACGCTCGGAGACTGCGCGCAGCCCATTTGTTCCCTCCGCCTACTCTTTAGAGGCACACTCGCGAGAGACGAGTCTCGCTGCGGCTTCTCATTATTCCCGCGCTACCTCTATACCGACTCGCCATTGTCGTCGATATTTCCAGTTTTATTTTTCACTCCGCCACCGCCGCCACCGCAACACAGCAATTCGAATGCGCATACGCACTACTCCTCTCCCCCTTCTCAGCTTTTTCCTGCGCTTTTCTCCTCTTGCCTTTTGTACGAAAATGTTTTTTCTATCTCTAAACCGCTACCAATGTCTTTTATTATTTTTTTTTTTTTTTAATGAAAAACTGCACCGAAATGCACTGCTTCATTTTTTTTTATATAAATTGCTATGCTATAATGTTTGACATTACAATACTATATGATCAATTCTATATTTTTCTTTTTGTTTTTCTATACATTCAAACTATGACAAGTTTTTAGATATTTTTTTTCCTCTCGTACTAAAAACAAATTTGACGCGACCACTCGCGTCAATCGTTCTCCAGTTTACAATAACGATGTATAATAACATTTCAAGTATAGCGAGGCTGAGGGAGTCGCGTAAGGGGGAGGAAAATTAATTCTCCATCGTGAAATCTTAAGGCGCCAGCAGAAGCGATGCTAAAGAGCCTTAAACCCCTCGGCCCCCGAGACGGCGACAAGTGAGGCCAGAAAGCGCGTCGCATACACGTCACTCGCAGGAGTCCGTAAATAGCGATCATCGGCTTTCGCTCTCCAACCCCCTCCCGTACCTTTCAGCTCTACTCCCCCTACCCATCCTCCTCCTGCTCCTCGTCCGGCGCTTTTATTATGAATTAAAATCGACGCTCGAGTCCCGAAAATGTCGGCGGACAAAAAGACGAGTTGTCCCCTTCCTCCTTTTTTTTTTATTCTTTTTAAGCGCATGCGAACGGTCGCGTGCGAAGGGGGTGGATTTATTGTCGTCAATCGAGCGTGAACCGACCACCATCGGCCCGAGGATCCCTTTAATTAACCTCTTGCGGAATTGTCGACCGAGACGAAGCTGCGACAAGAGAGGGGGTGGGGGGAATGTTTCCGACACTATATACCGTCGGCTAATTCAATTTCGATCAGGATTCCCGGACCCCTCTGGGCTACTGCTTTCTGTATGGGTGTGTGCCTGTAGATTTTCTTCTTTCTTATACTCAACGGCGTAGAGAGGACGTGCCGATGGGCTCGTTATCTTTTCTCGCCTTTATTGGGCTCTCGGATCGAGAGCGAAGATATTGTTGGGGGAGGGGCTGTTGCTAGAGTTTTCCGGTATGTACAAGCGACGTGACAGAGATCGAGGGAGAAAAAATCAGAGATTTAGTTTTATCAGCTATATCTGATCGACACGTGTGTTATAGATACGGAAAACGATCTGGAGAATAGTTGCGAGAGTTCGGCACTACATGTATACGTGTGTAATAGTGTCGTTGCGCGCAGGGAAATAAAGGCATTATCTCGGGGGTAAAGGTAGGCGCAGCGCTTCCGCAGGAGGCTAATCCCTCTAATTTTCCCGGCATTCCAGAAGGGCGCGCGCGCGAGCCTCGTGAAAAGTCCGGGAGCCCCCGCGGGTCACCAGTCGCACAGTAGGCCCTGTATAGGCGCGCGTTCGGGGCCCGACGAACGCCGCTGTCTCTCTCTCCCATTGACGCGCAAGCGAACCAAACGGACCGCACTAAACAGATAATCGCTAATCTATTAGATTATTATGGGCATTAGTGAAATGAAGCGGGGCCCAATTTATTGGTCATAAGCCCGGCAGCGGCTCCCTGGCAGACGCCACAGGCCCGACGTACGCGCTTCTGCTCGTTGTTCGCGAGCGGCCGAGGGCATTGTGCCGCCGTCGGGCCTTTAATCCCGAGGAGGACGTCGGCTCCTTTTAGCGTCAAGTCCGGGCTCCGCTTGCTAGTCGGCCCGAGGAGGCGGTTCGTATACCTGCTTGCTTTAATTGAGGTTAAGATCCCGGGGCCCGGTCTCGATCTTTCTCTCTCGGGACTCACTCCTTTGACGCTCCCACAGGGGTTATAGCTATTGCAAGAGTTTGCCTCTTCCTTTGGCCCTGATCTCTGGGACTAGTGCAAGGATTAGCGCGAGGGAGGATGTGCGAGAAAGGATCGTTGCATGCGATCGCGAAGGATGTTATGGGACTTGAGACGATTACGCAAGGGCTTACGTAAATTACGCTCGGCATGAGAATCGCTACCGGAGAAAGAATTTTATTTTTAATCGAAATTTTTCTTTTCATTCATTGGGTGTTACAAAGATTTTGAAGCAAATTATTAGTAATGTCACAGTTTTCTGAAATTTTCGATACGCACGAATTCGACAAGTGTACAGGACCAATTTTCTCAAATATAGCCATAAATTTGTACTTATATTCATCACGGAATAACACAATCTAGTCGCTGGAAAACTGTATCGAAACCAATGGAGCCGTACCTCGACACGACGTAAACATCAGCCCGGAAAATGTATAGTATAAAAGAGCGCAGGCGGGGCAGTCGCGAGACTTATTGTGCTACATGTACAGTAAACTGGCTATTAAAAATTATCGTAACCACAACAAGGAAGCCGGCGTTCTTTCAGGTGCCCAGCACCGCGCGAGCCCAGGCGAAAAGCCGAAAAGACCTCGGCGGACCCCATCGTACAACAACGAGGCTTTTTCTCTCACATGTCGCGCGGCCATCTCCAAAGACGCGCAGAGAGAGAGAGAGACTTGCTACGGGATGTGGTCGGGATCGGCGCTTTCAACCGCGCCATTCAAGTGATGCTCCGTGTAGGGATTCTACAAGGGGAGGGGAGTAAGGGGGCCTCATTGTGCGTAGAGGCGCACATCCTCGCCGGGGCCCCGGGATTTTTCTATTCAGAGGAAGTGAAAGTCTCTCGGCAGCTTTTTCCGCGAGTAACTCCCCTCCTCTATCGAGAAATCGGTAATGAGCCGATCACTTATGTACACGGGAGCCGTTTCACCCGAGATCCCGCTTTGCCGCGCGCTTTTTACGCGACGCCGATGAAAAGCACGAGAGCCGCGCGTGCACGCTCGGTGCTTCCTTCCTCATCGATCCGCTATTTTGCCTCTATTTGTTCTTCTTCCTCTTTTATTCGTTTTGTTTTTCGAGTGTTCTTACACTTTGCTGCGTTTTCGTTGTTGGCGCGGGAAGGCCATACTTTCTGCCCAATAGTTTATATAGCTTTTTGATGCTCTGCAGATCGAACAATACGGCTGTATTGTTTAGTTTTTATACATAAGGCTTTTCGAGGATTTTTCTCGTAAAACGCCATCCGCTGAATTCGGCAACGAGTTGCTTTCTCATCGTCCAGCATCATTTGCACGTCACGTGTCTGCTTTTCATATGCACTCTGCCCCCTGACTCTTGGCCTTTGTCGCCCGAACGTTCATCAACACCGTCCGGCGGCCAAACAAGCTGCAGTTTACTCGTATACGCCAACGAGCAACACGGCCACAATGACCAAGTCCCTAGACAGCTCGGGCGCGACAGCGTTCATCCGCGGCACGACTGCCACTCGGAATCTCCTTATTTTCTTCAAAAGCAAAAGCTGACATTGGCGGCTCTGGTGAAAAGCGGCTCGTTAACGATTCATCATAGGGAATAGCGGAGGCGAGATAATTCGCGGCTAGTCGAGGATAATACCAGGGCGGCCGGACACATCCGGTCCCCGAGGAATCGCGGGCCCGAGGGCGAGAAAATAAAACAGATCGGCGCCCGAGAGGCGTATGTATTATAACGCGTCATAAGCGTTCTCACTTGGTCGGGCTGAAATCAAAGAGCGCCTCGGGGCTGTTGAGGTAAGGTGATGCTGGCCCCCTCTCCCCCCCGACACCGAGCGCGAGAGAAAACAGAGAGTGAGCTAGAGAGCAGCGGGGCGCGATAAGGCGGCCGAGGCCGGACAACTGCTGCTGCACGCCAGCGTTACTCGCGCGTCCGACGCATTTCCGAATCCGTTTAATCTCGGCCGGCAGCCGGGCCGCTACTCAAAGCTATCTCCGTGAATGCAAAATCAAACAAAGCGACAAACAGCCTCGACCCTTTGATGTACGGCGCCGGCGCAGAGACCCTCTCTTTCTCTTCTACGACTCTCGAGAGAGAGAGAGCCCCGCGCCACCCCCCGACACTCGAGATTCGTGCCGCTGCTGCTGTTTAGCAGCGTTTTCTGCACGGGGGCCTTCGCGCCTTCAGCCTCCGATCGTGTATACGGCTCTGAATGTAACGCGCGCGCGTCTATGTCTACGTGTATATATAGTTGAACCTACCCTAACCCGGTCCACTTTCGCTGGATAATTAACCGCCGGCTACGCGTGCCGGTACACTATGTACATCTACTCGAAAACTCGAGAAGGCATGACTACGAGAGTCAGGGCATTCCTTGTGTTGCGCTGGATGTATCCCTTCGATGCTTCGCGCGAGCGTGAAAATCTGTATGTAAGTGCACGAACACTCGACTGTGTATACCATCGGACTTCTCGTCGGCGATGTCTTATTCCTTTGACTTGTTTATACCAAGTATACTAATTCCAGCGTCATTTTCGATGTATTACCTTTTTTTTTCAGTTCTCGGTCTATTTCTTTTGGCCGCCGAACTAATTGTATATAACAAGTCGGCGTATATAGCGTATATCCATAGCGGATTAACTGGAGCGCAAAGTCTAGGCACTCGACTGGCAGAATAAGAAGTTCATTTTATTAACAATGGAATTTCGCGGAAAGAGGTTAAAAAGCGAGAGAGAGAGAGAGAGAGAGAGAAGGGTCGATCCATCATAGCGTGTACTTGTAATCACGAGCAAGACGATGGAAGACTAGTCCATCAGCGCGGAAAGCAAAAGAACGCCCGAAAGTGCAGTAGTGCCAGAGCGTGCATTACAGGCAAGTAGGGTAGAAGAGGGCGATAATTTGCGGCTGGAGGTATACATAGAGGCGCGCGAGGGAAGAAAAAAGCTGGGAGGCGCGGCGACGCGCGAAAAGAGAGGCCTTTACACATACCGATAATGAGGAGCGAGTTATATCGAAGGTGACGCTACTCCGTCTGTATGTACATATAGATATATCAAAGCAGATCTCGAGTGAGACATCGCGGCTTCCGAGGGCGTCATTATACGTTACACCGTATCGACTCTGTCACTCTCTCTCTCTCTCTCTAGTTGGAGCGAAAGAGCTGCGCCTCGTTACTCTCTCGACGCTTTTTGAAGATTCACACTTGAGCACTTGCGCTCCGCGGCGATTCTTTCCTTTGAGGCTACCGCCATCTCCCTCTCCCCAAACTTTTCTCTCTCTCTCACTCTAGTTCTTCCCTTTTTTTCTTGTCGGTGCGAGGTTCTTTCGTTTCCGGTCTCTTGCTTTTTCACTGGCTTTTCACGCGACAGATCTGGCTTATACCCTATACACTGCGGATTATTTTTCGATATTACAAGCCTCGTACGAATACGTATACGTTGCTTGTTTACAAAATAATGCATAAGAAAGTCGTCGGGAAGGTTTGAAAGAATAAATGAAAAAAAAAAAAATTTGAAAATTCATTTACATGTGAATCGCGTCATTACGGATCTCCCGTCGATATATCAGCGTCGTCGCAAGTCGAGCTCAAAGGTTAAGCACTCGAAATTTTATCGTCGAGCCTGTCCTTAAGCCAAGGACAATCGTCGGCCGTGCGCGAGTTGGAGCAATAAAAGCGTCGAAGCGAGGCCCCGATAAAAAGCCCAAAGCATCAAAACTTCGACGAGAGTAAGAGGGAGAATGAGAGGGTGGATGGTTGACAGGCGATCGCAACAAAGAAGCTCCAGTCAGCTAATCAAGGGGAGGACGCTGCCTGGGGCATCAGGTGTTCTCTCGCTCGGATCGGCTCCTCCTTCGCTCATTGTCCCCCCGGCGAGATCCCCATTAGGCACGGGCCGACGCCTCGGAGGATTCCGGCGCCGATATTATACGCATAATAGATGAGAAAGCGAGAGGAGAGAGAAGCTGCGACAATGCCCGGAACTCGGCCGGGCGTTAGCTGATTTCCTCTCGGCGGAAGAAAGTGCCCAAAGTACGCGGCAGAGTTGTCGTCCCCTTCTCTGTATATCGTCCAAGTAGCTACTGCTAACTCTCCCACGCGTATACGCGTGGAAAAGTATCGGTGTATACACACGTAAGCGACGCTGTTGTGAGCCTGTTTAATGAAGAGGCGTTGAAGCGCGCCAGATTATTCGCGCTTTCTCTCTCGTTACTCACGCGGCTCTGGACAATTACGAGCATAACGCCCGCGGAGCCCCCCCCCCCCCCCCCCGGGGAGAAGTTTATTGTCGCGGATGGCCTGTCCTGTTAGTCGAGCTTGATCGTCGTACCGTTTATACACATCCTCGTTTATCTACTCTCATTTTTTTTTTTCTGTATACATAAACAAATTATTATTTCCCGTCAAAATATTGAGATTTGCATTACTGGAAAATCGTGTGCATCGCGATGATGAATTTTTCAGTATGGGTTTGGCGAAAATCGCCCCTGGCGTATACTGTGAGGGGAGGAGAGGTCGAGCGCAATCAGGCGCGATAAAAAATCCGCGAGACCCAGGGGACGTTTAATGGGTATTATCCGGTGGGCGGAACAATTACGCCCGGATTATTAACACCTGGGCCGCCGGGCGTCATGTGGCTTTCTCTCACCTACCCAGTTGTCGGCACTACCCTCCCCTCGCTCCGGACTCTCTCTCTCGCTCTCTCGCTCTCCGCTCGTGTAGATACACACGAAACGAAGAAGGAAACTCGAAGAGAAGGGGCGGCGTGGAGTCGTCGAGGCGTATGAATCCCCGGGGCAGCTCAATGGCAGCCGAAGCCGGTCTAGCGCGATTCCGGTCCACAGGACGTTTCGTCGGGACTTTATGTATAAGAAAAGATGCGAATGGGATGCGCGAGGGCAGCGAGGGCGGAATGTCTTATTGAAAGCCTCGCGGCATCGAGTCGGAAGTTATATAACGAGGGCTAAACGCTGATGCCTGCGTGCCCGGCACATGTAACTCTTGTCGGCTGAAGCTCTTGTACCTAGTGTGTAAATATGCCTTGTGTATTGGGATACTACTACTTCTTTCTTTATTTTTTTCTCCTTTTATGCAATTTCCTTGAGTATTTTTGAATGAATGTTTTCGGTGCGAGATCAAGATTTTTCGGCTCGCTTTTGTTCGATATTATGGATATTGCTATACCGACCCGTATCCTTACCTTTCAATTATATAATCATGTATTGTTGCAGCATCGTAAGAAACAATATAGGTGCGCTAATTCGAGGGAAGTGCCAAAGACGACTTTCGCGTCTATTTCAACTGTGAACCTTTTCTTCGCTTTTAGGCCCAGCAAAATATTCTCGCAGTATCTCCGCCAAAGGCCGCTCGGTATATACTCGGCGAGATGATCATGGAAGAGCAGGCTATACTCACCAAGACGTCCAGCGCACACGGCTCTCGATGGAGTAGGATCGATGACAGTGGAGAGAGAGAGGAGTAACAGGCGCGGGGTGGGCTGTCGGGTCGCGCTAATGGATATGAAGTACGCGCTCGGAAGATAGGGCGGACAGTTTATCGGACTACGGCGATCGGGGCCGCAGTCACGTCGGGCGCGTTCCCGATATCTCCGGTAATCACTCTCTCGACCTCGCACTCTACTCTCACTCGTCATTGACGCGCCGACGACCGAGTTCCGCGCCTCCACACACCCACACACGTTCATTCTCTTCCGGCAGCTCCCCTAAGAGCGAAGCTCCGCCTCGGTTCTTTTTTTTCTCTCTCTCTCTCTCTCTCTCTCTCTCTCTCTCTCTCTCTCCGATGAGCCAGATCCGATCTCGAGGAAACTCGACCCGATAATGATGATCGCGCCGACGCGTCGTCGTCGTCTCTCTCTATATATACACGTACTATGCGCTTGAAACTCTCGCGCGCGGAGTGGAGCTTGTTAAAGCGCTGATGCGACGACGAGGATATTGCGGAAGATCCCCGCTACCAGATTATCTATGTATATATAACGAACCTCCAGGCTTTCGCGAGATGCTTTTTTTTTCTCTCTCTCCTCTTCTTTCTGCCTTTATACGCGGCGGCTATGGTAAGAAAAAAAAGGGGGGGATTAAAGGCGGCCTGGATAGTGCGCAGGTGTAATACAAAGGATTACGTTGGACGGCGGACGCTTGCGATTATCAAGGAAATAGGTCGCGCGCGGTAAAAAGATTCGATGAATAATTGGAAACGTGTCTATTGGATGGTTTTATATTCTTGGTAGGAAATGGAAAGCAGGATTCGTACGTACATGAGTTGAATCTGTATATATCGATGTATAGGGTGAAATGTAAAAGACAAAGATTTAGTTTCTTTTTTTTTCAAGTGATTTAAGAGTTTATTGCATTGGATTGACTTATTTGTTCTTCATTCGTTTTTTCTTTATATTTATATTTATAATATATTTATATATTTCGCATATGTACACTGGGGTAAGGGAGACACATACATAATACGCTTGAGATTTGCTCTACTCTACTATCGAATATCTACATGCAGACATAACTTCTCGCTCCTCTCGCATTTATTTTTCTTTTAAAACTACGATGATATTCTCATTTCGCGGGTGAAGGGGGGAGGGCTTATTACCGACATATCTGACTACACACTCGTTTTAACCTCGCGCCATTTATCGTACACAATCTTATAGAGAGATGGATCCTGATAAGGGCTCGCTTTCGTGCTTCGCGCCGCTCCTCGACCGATAAGTCGCGTCGGACGCTGTATGGATATAAAATATCGAGGGTTATTGAAAATGAGTTGATTTTCCGTTTTTTTTTTGTTCGTATCGTCAGCGGTGATTCAACGACGATACAGCGACATAAAAAAAAGGGTTTACCGTGCGTCTAATACCAGCGCGTAGTTGTAGCGGCGAATCATACGGTCTCCCTCGCGCGAAACTCGCGTTTATCGACGATATTGCAAACGAGATTATAATAGCCTTATTTATCAACAGTGAGTCGCCGCGACAGGCGAAAGCGCCCACTCTGAGCTTGCTCCGTAACGAGGAGGGCCACACGTGTGCGCGATGTTTATGCGATAGATCGCGTGTCGCGTTTCGTTCGCCTATATAACTATAGAAGGACCGCTTAGAGCTACTATCACACCGAGTTTATACAAATTTCGCTTACAAGTTATACATAGTCGAGTTTCATTTTTGTTCGCGGTTTCGCGCGCATTATTTGGCATAGCGCGCGTGCTGCTGCGCGCTTTGCCATTCGC
Source organism: Anagyrus pseudococci (assembly GCA_030522585.1). Taxonomy (NCBI): domain Eukaryota; kingdom Metazoa; phylum Arthropoda; class Insecta; order Hymenoptera; family Encyrtidae; genus Anagyrus; species Anagyrus pseudococci. The sequence goes on along the minus strand of JAPYYQ010001000.1, from coordinate 1,910 downwards.
GATCGCTATATAGAGGGGAATTCGACGATTGGTCGGTAAAAATGCGTTCGTTTTCGATGAAACGGAATAAGAACGAAAAGAAAGCATTTGCTTTCGATTGGTGGTTCGTGGCTTTGAGGATATTAATAGGTGTTCGATTAATTGCAGCGCGATCGACTATACTAGTATTCTAATAAGTATAATAATGCACATTTGAATGTTTATCGACGAGACGATTCAACACAGCTATATATATCTATATCACTACCAATGCTAATTTTCGTTCAATATACAAGAGTTTTTTTAAGATTCAGTTAATCATGCCTGCCTCTCTGCTCTGCACGCAGCGCTTATTTACATGTATTTACAAACGTAATTCTATAACACAGCGTCTCTTTTTCACTTATACTCTCACACATATACACAGACTCTCGGCTATTTTCGTCATTATCTAAACTAACCATCGATACGATGCCTGTATAAACTTAATATCAAACGGGAATTTGCCTAATTACATTGAATAAACGCGCGGCGCGCTTGCTCGGTTAAGCATACATCGACGTTGGCGCTACGACACAGCGGTCAAACTTTGAAATTTCGCTATTTCATAACTGCGCGTGGATTATACAAACGCGCATTCGTCGCCGATTTTCATTATGGATACAACAAGCCTGCAAACTGGTACGCCGTTAATCCCAAGTAGCGATAACCGCGTTGAGTCAGCATACGCGCGCCGATGCAGTGATTCGGCCAGTTGTTAGCGTAGAGCCGGGCTTATGGCAAATGGCTGAGCGCCGCAGCGAACCAGCAGAGAAGAAGGAGAAGAATCAGCTTGAGGTGTTGCACTCGCGGGCGTCACTTGGACGGCTGAGCGAGGGCGCCGAGGTCGACGGGGTAGCAGGGGGGCGCGAGGACGAGCGGGCTGTGCTGGGGCTTCCGACCACTGAGCGGGCCGCCCTCCTGTCACAACATCTTGCTGAGGTAGGCCCCGGTGGCGCCCGGCGGCGGCAGGAGGAACGGACTGACGAAGGCGTGGGCCGCGGCGGCGGCGGCCGCTGCCGCCTGGCCGTGGTGCACGCCCGCGAAGCCCGGCTGCTGCTGGTGATGCGGGTGCTGGTGGAGCCCGTGGTGGCCGGGGTGGTGGGCCGGGCTCGGGCCGGCCGGGGAGGCCGGCCTCCCGGGGGCCAGCTGCCCGGGCACCGGGGGCCCGCTGTCGTGGAGCTTGCGCATGTGCTTCTTGAGGTCGAAGTTCCGGCAGAAGCCCTTGCCGCAGATCTTGCAGCTGAAGGGCTTCTTGTCGTTGTGGGTGTGCATGTGGAAGGTGAGGTTGTAGATCTGGTGGAAGGCCTTGGCGCAGAGGTTGCACTTGAAGGCCTTCTCGCCGCTGTGGGTGAGCTTGTGGTTCTTGTAGTTGCCCTTCTGGTGGAAGCCCTTGCCGCAGGTCTCGCAGACGTACGGCTTGTAGTTGGCGTGTATGCGCGTGTGGGTGTTGAGGGTCGAGCTGCGGTTGAAGGCCTTCAGGCAGATCTTGCACTGGTGCGGCTTCTCCGCGGTGTGGATGATCTTGTGCCGGCAGAGGGTGCTCGCCTGCCGGAAGCCCTTGCCGCAGATCTTGCAGACGAACGGCCGGGCCCCGGTGTGCACGGGCATGTGCCGCGTGAGGTTGTAGTGCGCGTTGAAGACCTTGCCGCACTCCGGGCAGGTGAAGGTCTTCTGCTTGGCCGGGCTCGAGCCCCCGGAGCCCGGGCCCTGGGCCTCCCGGCCCTCCGGGCTCGACTTCTTGCCCCGGCCTCCCGGCGGACTGGGCCCCTCCTCGGCCGAGGGCGTCGAGATGGAGCACGGCCTCGAGTCCGGCTGGCTGCTCGGCGGCGAGCGGCTGCCCTGGCCCGCCGCCGGGGGGCTCGAGGCGCCGGCCGCCGCGGCTGCGGCTG
>JAPYYQ010000999.1:0-42682 GCA_030522585.1 Anagyrus pseudococci | reverse complement strand
CATTTATGATTTTATCTACAAATTTTTGGTTTGTTTACGATTAGTCCACTTTTACCGTGGCGCATCGGTAATTTTTCTTGGTTTTTTCTCTCCGTGTGTATGTACATGATAGCAGAAAAATCGCTGACTCGCATAAAGAAGTTATCCAGTTGCTCCTTTTTTCCTCCTTCGTATTATCCAATATCACGCGAGTATCATAACGCGAAAAAGTTCACGCACATACGCGCGCGCACAAATCAAAGCTCTCGGCAGCATTTCCCGCCTATCGGATTATATCGGCGATATCTTTCGGCGCCCGGGTTTACGCGCTCGTTCGCTCGAATTGATCTCTTCTCTCTGCTAAACGTTCGAGCGAGCGAAAGAGAGACGTGCTCGAGTGAAAAATCGCGAATCTCCAAGTAAGGAAAGAAAATCACGGGCGACGAATGAAAGAAGACGGGGGGGGGGGAGAGGAAAGAGAGCAAAGTTTTTCCGAGAATACGAAAGAGAGAGAAAAATAAGTAACCGAGCGAGATTTCTTTCGCGAAGTATAAGCCGGTTGTGCCTCTGCTCCCTATGCGCGTGTGCATGTGTGTAGGCACTTACAACCGTCGACTTGTCCGTCTCTTCTCTCTCTCCGACTTTTTCGCTTTTTACGTTTTACGAGTCTGCAGAAACGGAAACGGAGAGCGATATGCTCTCGCTGTTATATGTGTTGTGCTGAATGCGTTGCGCCTGGGATCGAGTAGCGACATTGAGACACGCGCGCTACCGATCCTGTGCAGTCTCTCTGGGCACGTTTTTCTCCCTTGCTCTCTTTCTCTAAAGTGAATTCGCTGCTCGATTCTTCCGATGGACTTATATCGAGTACCTGATTATTTGCAAACTTTTACGTACTTCAAAAACACGTCTTGCTCCGACAAATTCTTTCTCGCAAATTTTGCGCGGCAACGTTTTTTTTAAACACCCTAAAGAGAGAAAAGAGTTTCCAAAAAAGAAAATTCATTTCTCCACTTCCTCGGTTGCGCAGAGCGAGCGAATCTCCAATTCAAATGTGTATAGCCCCCGCAAGCAACAGCGAAATATCCCCCCCGATAACAAACGCAACCGAGCGCTCCCTCCCTCAGCGTAGAGAGACATAAAAGAGTCTCACGATTGCCTTACATACATAGATATACATGGCATGCTCTTGCGCAAAAAGCGCCAGCCGTTCCTAATCTCTACGTCGATTGGGGCAATCGGGCCACACCAGCAGCACACGAGAGAGCTAAAGAAGTAGGGAGGCTCACTCGCAAGAAAAGGCCCTCCTTTGCAAAAATGCGAATCGAAAGAGCAGACTCTTCCGGCGCTCGTTATCGCCTCTCTGTCTGCGACTGTGCACACAGTTGAGCATATACTGGCGTATAGGCCCTGCTGCCGCGCAGCACACACTCACAAGAGGCCGATTGCTTTGGCCTCTCTGCACCGCGACGGGCCCGCTCTCTCTCGCGCTCTTTGACCCACATATTTGTCCGGCTTTTTATCGTTCGCCGACACTGCGCCCCCCTCCCTTCTCCTTACCTCTGCTCTTTCACACATTCTGAATGAAGCCGCGAGTCCGGAAAACGACGCTAAAAGGGAGTTATATGGAGAAGGGGCCTCTGAACCTTTTGGCTTTTATGTATGCGCCGCGCATAATGCGAGGACTGGCCCCTTCCCCCCCCCCCCCACCGTGAGCCACCGCGCTCGAATTGCCGATGCGCGTCACCGACTCTCTCTCTCTCTCTTCGATGCTGAAACAGCCATTCCTTGTTTTCTCGCTCTCTCCACCCCTTTTGCTCAGGTCTTATCGGCCCCTCTCGAAGAGTATATGGTACACCCCCGCACACTCACAAGCGTATAAGCATATGTGTATACCAACTCCCTCTCTCTATCTCGTTTCATTTCACCTTTCTCTCCCTCCCCCCATCTGCACACTTCCCCGGCGTACAATATTTCGAGTTGTCTGACTCGCCCTCCACTGTGTGTACCAGGATGTATGGGTTGGAGTTGATACTTTATATCGCTTGCTAGTGCGATTTTTTTCGCGAGCCTTGGATATGATTATTCGATCGCGAGATGCGGCGGCCCGGATTCTTTGAAATTGCAGACCGCTGTAATATATAGAGAGGGTGAGACTTTTTTTTAAAAGTGAGAAACTTGTAAATTGTACATGCGAATCATGCTGATTAGTATAGGTTTTTTTTCAGAGAACGGTATGTAACACGCGCGCACGTGTACGTGTTAGGGTTAAGATCAGCTGACCGCGGGATGTATATACTGAGCGCCGCGTGTAACGGTTTCGTCGGACTTTTTAGCGTTTAACGAAAATTCTCGTCAATTTGTACCGTTACAAAGAGAGTTTAGACGAATATGCAATAAGTGCATGTGTTTTGGGTTAATTGCAACGTATTGTGCTATTGCGGCTTATTACTCGGACTTATTACTCAATTAGGCGTTTTTATTAGTCGTGCATTATATAGAGAATATATAAATATTGTAATATGTTTCGGAAATCTTATTTCTTAACATTTTTTTTTAATTTTTTGATTTTTAATGTTTGATTTATGATAAAGGATGTATTGTTTCATAAAAAAACTATTTCAATAGATCTACAAAAAATCATATTTTAAAATTATAGTTTTATCGATGTAAAAAAATATTACAAAAACAGGATAATTTAATCAACAACACGTACATTATTTTTCACTCTTATTTTCTCCCAGATTAAGGCTAGACAAACTACAGCCATGAAAAACAACCATGATTTATGTAACACAGCCACAATGTTTTTTTCGCTTTTTATGATCAAGCCAAGATAATAGACGCGTCAACCTGGTCAATCAGCGTAACGCGCCGCGTGTGCGCCGTCGTTGTCGTCGCCGCTTTCACAAATTTAATAACAAACGCTGCTCGTCGGTTGTTCTTTTTTTTTTCGTGAATGAAGAAAAAAAGCGCACTGACCTGATTAAAGTTAATTAGGTGTTAAGTGAGCGCAATTGGAGGAAGCACTAAAGCCAAAAGAAGAGAGAGAAAGAGAGTAAAAGAAATTCCGGCGCCTCGTACACGTTTTATAGTTCAAGCAATGGCCCCACCGTAGCATTACGTAACATATGCCCCTTTTCTCCCCCCCCCCCCGCTTCCTCCACTCTCAAAGAAACAATAGCCATATTCAGGTTAATTTTCCATTATCTCACCACCCGAGAGCGGGCCTCGGGGTCGGCCAGAGCCTCATCAGCGATTAATAAGAAAGTCGCATTTCTAAATCAGTCCAGCTCGTAAAGTACGCAATCAAAAGGTTAAAGTCTCTCTCCGCTCCCCTCTAGACATCCTCTCTCGCTTGATTTCCGCCAGCAGCTGCTACATTATAGGAACGAGAAAGAAAAGCCGAGAGGGAGAACCTCCTCGCGCATCTAGCGTTAATCCCATAATTATAAATACCCTTGGCTTCCACACTCTTCTCCTCCTCTCTCTCTTGCTCTCCACGACGTCCTAATTTATTTCTAACGGCAGTTAGACGCAGTAATGTAACGTTGTTAGCCGCGCAACCGGAGACGCAAATTGTTCGCGATGCGCGAGAGAGAGGAGCAACAGTTTTCTCTATACGCTAGTGTGCATACGCGGCGCGTGCGGCAGTTAAGAGACCGAACGTTCTCTCTCTCTCTCTTTCGCCATAACCTTATAGTCCATTTCCCGCGTCTTTGCCTCCTTATTTCTTTATGCTCTCCGCGGAAACTACGACGTACCCGGAAATTCAATACATTCTCCTCGAGGAGCATCGGAATGTCCTCTCCAGACTGGCCGCCTCACGGATGCGTCCTCGCGCGCTCTCGGTTCATCCGCTTTCCTCTACTCCCATAACTGCCATCCTACCTCTTTTGAATGAAACAGCTGGGGGGAGTCGCGCGTACGGTCACAAAAGTCAAACGACCCGGGCCCGAAAAACGATATGTACCTATACCCCGCTCGCGTATATAAACCGTTCTCCTCGCGTATAAAAAACGCAGTTGGGAGGGGGGAGACTCCAATTAGCTGCGATTGATTCCGCGAACTTAGCCCAGCAGCAGAGAGAGAGGAGACGTAAAAAAGAAGAGTCTCGCTTTGACTACGGAGTGGGAAGGATGGGAAATGACTTGGCGATGCATATACTCGAGATCCCTGCGGCTGATAAGAAAAGGAGAAAAGAGCGAGAGAGAGAGAGAGAGAGAGAGAGAGAGAGAGAGAGAAAGGGAAATGTTTTTACTCACGAGACTAATAAAGGCCGCACGCTTCTTCTTCGTGGGAGGAAACGCCGTCGTCGACGTTGAAATTCTCAGCCGAGAGAACGAGAAAGGAAGGGGGAAGGGAGGAGCGAGTTTTACGTGTATCTTTCTTACTATCGTCCGATGAGAAGATACAGTATATGTTCCCCTTAGCACACTCTGTTGTGGAGAAGGGCTGTCGTACGAGCAGCACGTGATTTTTTATCCTCGGCTGATGAGTCGAAGACACTGACACGCTCGTATACTTACGTTTGTCAACGAGCCAGGCTGGAAGCGTGACGAGACTTTCCGATGTATATATACGAGACTCGGAGATACGGACAAGGACCTTCGAATGGAAATGCAAAGTGGACGTGGTGCGCCGGGTAAAGGGCGCCTGCGCGTATAAGCGACGTCACTTTTTCTTCTTATATATACCGGCTTCACTCTCGAAAAAGAGGCTATACTTTTGAAAGAGGTTGAATAACCGGGTAACCGGGGCCCTCCGTGGCATGCGATGTGTGTTACACGCGCGCGCATAATACCAACCCGGCTCTAAAATGACTGATAGCGCTGACCCGAAAATTCCTAGCCGCGATGCGTGATATTGATCGTTATGCAAACGATTTTTCACGCTCTCGGCTCATTGGAAACACATGTGTGCTCTGCGCACACGTGTGTCTGCTCTCTAGGGCGCGCGCGCGTGCTACGTCAAGTGTGATTATTTTTACATCGGCCCGGAGCAACATACCACCGGATCCCCACTTTCTTCCGTAGGCGCGAGGATACCGAGATTACGGTACAAATCGCGTGTGTATACGCGTCGGCCTATTCGCGCGTTTAAGCTCGATAACTCAAATTATATTCACAAACAATCGATGTACGCGTTCGGAACGCTTTCCTTGATCTTGATACCGATTTTTCTGTATTCTTTTCATTTTTCTTTGTGTTTGATGTATAACGCCAATGGTTTATTTGAAACTTTCAATACGCGCACTCGTAAAAGCATGGGTTTATATCCCATCCGCAAGCTAATTCAGGCTACTATACAGACGCAACAGTTTCGATCGGCAGAAACTGCGAATCTCAGCAGATATTACTTCACCATCGCGCAAATATAAAAGTAAATCAAACGTAACCGGCGCACGCGGAGGGGAAGAGGCAGAGGTTCGATTCCTATACCACATCGTTTTGGCCTTTCTTTCCAGAGGAGAAAACGCTTTTATTTTTGCGACTGTATAAGATCTTCAATTATAAATGCCGTGCGCGGGAAGGGGAAGAAGCTCTCGGCGCTGCTGCTGCTGGGTTGTCAGACCGGTTTAAATTGCATCGCCCTGGTCTTTTGATGCTCGTTCCTTTGGAGCGGCTCTCTCCTCCTTCTCTCTCTCTCTCTCTCTCTCTCTCTCTCTCTCTCTCTCTCTCTCTCTCTCTCTGCGCACTACTCGAGAAGAAGACGCTATTTCCACTCGCGCGGCGGTTTATTCTTTTTATATACCTTTCCTGCAATATCGCCCGCACGCGCGCATTCTTTGCTCTCCGCTTAGGCTCACACCACCCATACCACCCTCGGAACACAGACAATCCAAAAGCGAAATATTGAGCAAACATGGTATCTCGCGAAAAGTTTACGCTAACTTTTTAATGCACGCTTGTGAATGGATTCGGTTTATTTTTTATAGATTCCCTGATATTTAGATCTGCTTCTGTGCATAATTATTATTTTACGATTTATTTTGAAATTCGCCGTCATTGCGAAACAATCGCGTACGAGCATATAAGCATCTTACAAAATCAATTATAACATGCAGTTCCCACTGCCTCTGGCGGGGCAGCTTTATCTTAACGATATTCCTTATACCCACGAACTCCCAACTAAATGTATACCTATATATCTAAAACATTGCGACCACATACATACAAAAACGTTACCTAACCAGTCCCTAATCTGAAACTTATTCTTTCAACTCTCGAGCGCAGCGGCAACCATATAATAACTACATTCCTCGCGTTTCCATATAAAGTCCACAATACCTCCTCCCCACCCCGCAATATCTCACCAGTTCGCGTATACGCTAAACACTCTCACAACACCGGATATACAACGCAACTAGCACACCGATTAACCCCCTCCGTACACCTCCGCAGCAACGGGGAGGACAGTTAACCATGAGCAAACGAGCGCCGGCTACTCTAACAATCATCATCGGCATTTTTCGAACAATCAGGTGCAACGAGAGAGGTATAGAGTGTGCCGTTAACGTGTGTCCTCTCGGCATTGTAGTGCAGCGTGCACTGGTCAACTTAATCGCTCAGCGCGCAACAATCGGCCTCTTTCTCTCGATCGCACGCATCCGCGCTCTTTACAATGCCACCGCAAAAAAACGCCCGTGTGCAACTCCGCGCGGAGGAGGGGGCAGTGAAAAAAGAGTGCGTGCGAAAATCACGCGACTGTACAAAGACCCAGAGCCGCGGAGGCTTCCCTCTCTCTCCCGCCCGTGTGTACGAGCCGTTACGGGAGTCAGATCGACTGGCCTGATTATAGCCCGAGAACGTTTTTCGCGCGCCAGGATGCGTCGAAGAGGGCACACGTTTGGCTAATACCACTGTACATCCCTCTCGACGAACATAATACACCGGCTTTCGGCTTGGATTATTATTATGTCATGAGATGGGATTATGTAAAATGACCTCGGCTGCGTACGTATCTTACTCGAGTTTCCATATAATTAGTGAGGTTTACTTTTTTTGTGTCTAGGGGGAGGGAAGACGAGAGATTTTAATTGCGGCAGCGTAAATACGTCAATCAGTGAAATAATTATTGAAGCTAATTCCATTCGACGTACAGATTATATGCAGGACCGTTAGAACCCGATTTCCCAACGATTCTCTTCTAATTCACCATAAAAGAGAAGCCGCCGATTAGTCTCGTAACCAAAAAACCTTATTCCGCTCGCATATACTACACACAGGCCGAGGAGGGATCTCGTTATAATATCGGGAAAACGACTGGCTCGATCGAATCTTCCATCGCGCAGTCATTCATCAACACAACCGCTTCATCTCCATAAACCTCCAGTATTTCCTGATACCCGGTATACCCGATCTCTCACGTACGCTAAGGTCATTAAGAGCAAAGCCGCCGCTTTAGGACCGACAGGCGCCTCCTTCTCCTGTATTCCCAACGAATCTCAAAAAAAAAAACGAAAAAGAAAAACAAGAATTATGTGAGAGCAGCGGCTTAGGTACAGCTAAGAACTGCGAGCAGGAGGAGAGCCTCATCAGCGAGAGCAGGTATTAAAACGCGTCGAGAATGAGCAGGGCGTTGGAGGAGAAGGAAAAAGAGGCGAGGGGGAAAAGGCACAGAGCTGGTGTGTAGAGTAGAGGCGCCCCCGTATGTATAGGAATGCGTCGCGCGGAGGAGCGGCATTCGCACGCGTCCCCTCTTCCTTCCCTCTCTTGTATACCCGCGCGCTACGCTCCACTGCGGACCTTTTTTTTTCGCCAAGAGCGGGGGCGAGGAGGTAGCGATTGCCCTGCAAGGACGACGGAATGTTGCTGCTGCTTTCCTATATACGCGGCTCTCTTTCTCTCTGGCGAACATTTTTTTACTTTCGGTATATAGTCACCGATGAAATTTTTGAGACTGGCACTTCTTTTTTTTTGTTTAGAGGAATTTTGGCTTGGTGTACGTGCACTGACTTTGTTATTCGTTTTGGGTATGTATGTAGTGGAAAGGGAATAGGCTTAAGAATGGCTCGGGTTGGTCGGAGTTTTTTTTTCACTCTGGGGATAGAATATGTATATAGGTTTGGCTATCTTAAGCTTCGACCATCGCGCTTATCGAAGCAGATAAAGCTGGTGTTCTGATATGGACACTAAAGACCATGACCTGATTAGGTGAAGCTCAAGAGACAGTATCGTAGGCTTAACTGTAGAAATTTAATTAATTAAATTGTTGCGTATTTTTATTTGTATTCAATAAAATATTAAAAAATAAATAAATAAATAAAATAAAAAACAAATGACAAAAAGAGCAAGTGTCTTGGCAGTCCCTCGCATACATCATCCACTTCATGGAACAGCACTAACACACATTTTTTCTCTCTTTTTCCCTTTCAGAATCCCTCCAGGAGCCAAGATTTAGTACGCAGCCATCCAGCAGCGGCAACATTGTCAGCGAAAATCGAAAGAAATTTTTCCAGTGCCAGGCGAGCGGTAAGTTTTTTTCTTCATTCTTCCCAAAATAACCACAATTTTCTTTAAAAAAAAATAAAAAAAGAAAGGAACAGCTCCGGTTCCAATTAAAAATAAAAAATTTTCATCGGCCATATAAATCAACGTCGCTCTGTTTATACATTGGGACGGAGAAAACACGCGCGCGCGCAGCGATGATGCGGATAATCGGGGGTGTATACGTGTCGAAGCCTCCGAAAAATATCCTCCTAATATATAAATAAAATTGGATGGGAAGCCTGATAAAACAGGGGGAGAGCAGTTCGTTACGGTATTTTAGGTCGAAAAAGGTACATGGGGGGCGCGAGAGCGTTATCGGCGGCATCGTAAATTAATCGGCAACGGCGATAAATAAGACTCGCTCTTCGATCGCATTTAAGCCTATCGAGAGACTCTCGAATTAAGCACTTACGCTAATAAATCAGGCGTATAGTAATTATACCGAATTTACATTTTTTTAGCTGTTCTAACGTCACTCCGGAAATTCAAAATTTAGGCTATTATTTTAAAACAAAACGAAACTTTATCATGAAAATTTTAATAAAAAATACATACAAAGAATCGATACTGATTTTCACAAGATGGTAATTAATGCAAAATCTTTGAAAAACACGGTAATTAAAAATTGTGCCGTTCCTAGCGCGAAGCGGAGGATGAACGAAGGGAGACTTGTCGATCGATGACGACTGTTTGTTAGCGGGAGAAAGAAACGTCCGGGCAACGGTCGTGTGTAGTATAGGTAAGGGCTTGGTGTGTAGCGCAAGCAAGCGAATCGGAAAAGACCGAAGCCTACGAGGTGCAGCAGCAGGCCTGACTCTCGCTCGTGGTAACGCAACACTTTGACCCTATCCTGCTTTCTCTCTCTCGCTTACTCTTACTCTCTTCTGTCCTTCTCGACTTCTCCGCGTACACTTTGTATATGCAACGTAACAGAATTGGATCAGAGCCCGGAATAATTATTTTTTCTATACGCCTACAGATATTAGCTAAGAATTGCCTTGCACGAATTGAAAATTAATCGATGCGAGAGTAAACTTTCCGTTGCGTATCGTATTTCAATTTTTTCAACTTTCTTTTCGAGCTATCTGATGTCTCGTATAGCTGTACATTCGATAAGCGACAAATCTTTGTAGCATTACAAAATCTGTGCTCTACAGTGCAACGTTGCAGCAAACAACGTTACGGGGACGATAAACGAATTCCTGTTGGTCACTGATTTTACGAATTTCTTTTAAAATATCGAATGTTCGGCGTAGAGCACGGCAGCTTACGGGTCGATAAGTATACATTCCGTAGATCATTTTTCGGTAGCGTTATGTTACACGTTCCACCTATCCCGAAATCTTACGCGTTTGTTTACTCTCCGTGCGTGGGAAGACAGTGTACCGCATATTCTTTCACATAGACGATATTTTTTTATATCAAACTTTGTAATTATCTGACATCAAATTGATTATCACCGAAACTATATCGACATTCATTAAAGATAAACCGTATCTGTCTTAAACTACTTGTCTACAATTCTAGAGCAAACCGATAACGTCGCTTTTTTCTAAGTTTAATTATAGTCAGCATTTATCCATTGGACCCCATAATTGTGCGATAACTAACTTCCCCTCAATTGAATAGAAAGACACATCTCATCGGACTTTAATCGTCAATTCGGCCGATCAAGACAAATGTACAGGCGTTAAAAAAGACTTTTTTAGACAAGATTGTACAGGAAGTTAATTCGTCTTCGGAAGAACCGTAATCCCATGAGAAAGCACATACGCATTTCTTTATTTTTACGTCATCTTACTTTCACCCACACGCTCGTGCCTGGCAGAGACGCGTCACTAATAGGGCCCCTAAGTAAATGATACCCGAGAGAAAATGAGAGGGACTTTGGATCGACGCCGTTTGATTCTACGCTGAAAAAAGTTAGAAAAACACTACTCCCCTCCGACTTTTATTTTTTTACTTCACTCGAAAAACGTACCTCGCCCTAAATATGTTGACGCTCGTACATTGATGTGCCAAGGAAGTTCTTAAATGTTTGTTAAAAATAATATTGTTAAAAATACGTGACTTGCTGTTCAGCAAGTCACGTATTTTTGGATATAGGAACTTTTGGATTAAAGATAGATGATGACAAGTGTGGCGATGGGAAATAAGTCGGTCTTAATTGTTATAACAATAACGTAGGTCGGCGTTTTCTGTGAAATATTGATAGGTGATATTTGATGGAGGTTGAAACGCTGATGCGTATGAGGCCAAGGAACGATTGGAATGCGAGGCTAAGGTTTTTCGAGACTAGCTATTTATTTTGGAGTGAATATATTTTTAAAGAACCCTATACTTGGAGCTGTTATCCTACTAGCTGTAAACGAAGATAAATATGCATAAAAAAGAAAAATGAAAAATTTTATCAAACTTCATTCCAAACTAATTTTATCGTACAGTCCTTCGTTGAAAAACTCACTTACAGGCACACCAGAAAATGAAACTTGGATGCTTTGTTCACAGGTAATCCTCAGCCGAAAGTCAGATGGTACAAAGACGGCCAGCCATTAACGACCGAACTGTCAACCGAATATTTTTACAAGATCCATAACACTCGACGAGAAGACTCGGGCATTTACTATTGCGTCGCGACAAACGAGGTCGGCTCGATTTTCAGCGAGAGGATAAAGTTTTCCGTTGCTTGTAAGTCTCCTTCCCCTACCCCCGACATTTATCAAACATGCAAATCAAACCATAATCCAATTTCCGCGCTACAGACATGGGAGTTTTCGAAGACCTGACCGAGCGTAATGTCGAGGTGGCATATGGAAACGCGGCTATCCTGGAGATGCCACCGATCGACAGTCATCCAGCGCCCGATGTCATATGGTCAATATCCGACGTCCCTGTGGCCTACAACATTACCTATGCCACGGTGCACAACAAACTCGTCATTCTCAGTGTTACCGAGGCGTATGAAGGCTCTTACAGGTGCGTAGACCCTATAGGCTGATAATAGATTTCGATTGAGACAGAAGTTTTGACCAACGAAATTTTCCGAAATATTCGTTTCAGAGCCAGAGCCATTAACGCCCAACTTGGCACGGAGGAAAACAGTCCTTTCTTCAAGCTGAAAGTCACAGGAGACGCGAACGCGGAAATTGCGCCGACTATCGTCATTAAGCCCGAGGACACGAAAATTATCAAGGACCAAGGAATGACTTACCTCCACTGCATCGCTAATGCCAGGTAGTTTGTCTAGAGCTTGTTATCTTATCTAGTCTCGGTTTAACAAAGTTTGCGTCATGGATATCGACGTTTTGCTCATCCCCTGAAATTTGTCACTGTCTGCATTAATTTTTTACCGAATTAGAAAGAAGACAATTTTTTAATTTTGTTTTTACATTTTTTATAAAAAAACATCTTTATTTTTACAGAACATTAGAGGAGCTGAGGACGATATGGACGAAGGACGACGTTCCGATCGAAGACACAGGACTGCCGTTCGATTTCAAAGACAATTGGAACAGGACCTTAACGATAATGTCGCCGAACACGAGTTACACCGGCACTTACGCTTGCCATGTCAGTCTGCGTTCCGAGGAGTACCCGGCCATCAGTGCTAAAGCATACGTCGAAGTTCTAAGTACGTCGACTTATCAATTTTCCATTTCAAACGTCATTCGAAAACAACATTATTTTTAAATACGTAATCTTCTGCATTCCCATCTCTACAGAAAAGCCATCCTTCCTGACCGAATTGAAGCGGGTGACGCTGAGCGAGTACGGCTCAACGGTGACGCTGCCGTGCGAGGCCGCGGGTGTACCCCCGCCTACGATACAGTGGTTCCGGAACGCCGAGCCCGTCGACGACCTCATTGGTTCGAGGTAGGCCCAGGGACATACACACCCTCGAACGACCCAAACGAACGTTGTCGTGTGCTTTATTTAATTGGCTCGTTTTGGTTTTTCTATTGGCGCACGAGACAATAGCGAGCCATTAGCCCTTTGTGTACATGCATTGAACATTGTTTAATTGAAAAAAAAAAAATAAATAAATGATATGTCACAGATACACCATGCACGAGGACGGCTCTCTGACGATCAAGAAGCTCACGATGGAGGACTCCGGGATGTTCCAGTGCCTCGCGATGAACGAGGCCGGCGAGGCGTCGAGCTCCACCTGGCTCAAAGCTAAAAGTGAGTATATAAGCAATTGAAAATGAACTGTATTTATATGTGCATTAGATCATACGCTGTTGCGTCGAGAGAGATTCCGCTGGGAAATCGCAAGTGACGAAAAGCGAAAACAACGAGGAATCCCTTTTTACGTTGTTTTTTTTTGTCTTACATTTGTTGTTGATGTTGTTCTTTTTTTTTTAAATTCTTGTATACTTGCGATGCGCTTGTCGGCCATCTAGGCCGAACCGTCTATGCTTCGATCATACTGACCAGATGTTTTTTGTCTTGTGCGAAAGCAGAAACAGCGATGAGAAAGAGAACGGCTCGTCGAGCCGCCGGTTATGGTATCGTCGGAATGCGCCAGGATAAACGTCACTTTCAGTTCTTTCAGTATCCAGAACGTAAGAACCTACCCACACTCCACATCGTCACCTTAATGTTCCTTATTTATCATTCTTTTTTTTTCTTTCATTTGTATACCACTTCACTTATTTTTTGGTTTCTTATTTTGCCTACTTCTTCCTTTTTTTTACTAGATTAGATTTATGTGTTTTCAAAATTTGGTTGTCTTTGTTTTATATTTCTTTTTGTACCCTGTATACTTTTTAATCACGATATTTTTAAAGCAACAGCAGTAGATGAAAGCGACAGCAGTTTTTTTTCTCACTCTTCAATATGTGTGTAGCGGAAATTGAATTGGTGCGATTTGTTTTTTGTACGGACGTGTTACTTTTTTAAATTTTTATATTGATTTTTAGTAAAAAATAAAAAGGTATTTTCTTTAGCTGTTATCTTATTTGAAATTCTAAAATCAACTATTTCTAAGAACTTCTCGGTAAAAATGAGTAATACAGTTGATTCATAAATTCTTCAAATATTACATATCCATGCCAATGATAAAACTGAAAAAAAAGTCTTTTAAAACCTTAGTTTAAACAAAAAGCAGTCTTCACTCAATGAAAAACAAAAAAGAATCGCACCAATTTGTAGTCCGATTGTTTTGCCTACATCTTAAAACTTGCATTTACAGGCACTTGCTTAGACATTGACAATTATCGTCAAAAAAAAAAAAAAAACACACCCACATTATTGCATTTATCATGGCTTTATCATTATTGCGTTGTCGTATAACTTATTCTTTCATTCATCATACACGTACGTACGATACGCGGCCTATCTCTTCGGTCACACGTTATTTGTATTTTTAGTCGTAGCAATCTCTTGTCAAGCCCGAGTATAAGTATAAAGCGCACGTGTGTGTTTTGTAAATGCAACAAATCATTCAATATGTATAAAAACAAAGAAAATCTTTTTAGTTTCTTTTCCCCCTTAGTGTACACTTTGATCCTTGGTAAACGCGCTAAAGCGTACGTATCGCACTGTAGTTGTAAAAAAAAGGAGAAATGAAAATGGTCGAAGATTCAGCAACATTGGCTCGATTATACATGTGCAGAGGATAATCGTATATATACGTAACGAACATTCCTGGGAATAATTTTACGTTTATCAGTGCGATAATCAATCCGCCATTGTTGATTTGTATATTTGTACGTTTGTGTATGGCGTGTGTTTGATCAACGATTCATTTTTACTGTCACCACACGCTCATAATCTGTGTTTGTTATTCATACTTTATCTATATAGCTCTATTTATTTAATGTAACTAGTGCACAACAATAATAGCGCGCCACGTTTTGAGGCTTGTCACGCTGCGGCTTGCAGTAAATCACGCAGAGCAACGTTCTTTATCCTTATTATAATTGTACAATAAAGTGTATGCGTGCAATTATTGCAATGTTTACATAAAAAAAATGTTTGCGTATTCTGTGTATGCGTTGGATACCGACTCTTTAATCACATATGACTGTTTAGTGTTTTGGAAGGATTTTTTTTGTCTACTTTGTTCTTTTTTTTTTGGTAATCGTGCATGAATTAAATAATTAGCTGTCGCTGTAAACTCGCGTGGATAACGGGGTGTGCTAAAGCTCGTTTGTAAATAATGTTGCAGCCTCGAGGCCGATAATGGAGATAGCACCGCAGAATCTCACCGTGTTGGACGGCAAGGATGCGACGCTCAATTGTCGTGCCATTGCCGCGCCGGTGCCGAATGTCACTTGGTTGTACAATGGTAAGTGTAATCGTCCTGCTTCAATCCGACTTAATCCGCCCGGCGATTACGTACTCTTTTGTGCGCCGGCCCTATTAAATGTTGTACTTGAAAACGCTAATGCTGATCCGGGCCCATTATGCAATTGTTTGCCGTTGTCGACTCTCTAAGCTCATTGCGATGCTATACTTTGAAAAATGCCAAGAGTCGAGCAAATTGTATAACAATTGTTTAAATTATAACAACGACAATAGACATACTTGCAAATGATTATTGTCCTTATTCCATCGAAATTCCAACTTGGGGCATATATTAGACCCGATAACCGCCGAAAAATCCAGTTGCCGTAGCCCACACCCGTAGCACCAAAAAGCCGTCCCTTCACCAACAATACAGCAGACACTCGGAATACCCCAGCTCATATGCATACGCATACTCAGCCAGCCTAATCCACTGACTTCAAGCCCAAAGGAACCTTTTTAAAAACCAAAATGCATGTATCCTTTCGCGTCTACCCCACAGATTAGCATAAATTTGAAATTCCATTGAATCCACAATTGGTCACCGGCAACAATTGATACTTTCTTTCAGACACTCAGCCGGTAGAATTGGCAGGGCGAGTGCGCGTGCTGGAAAGCGGCGACCTGCTGATAGCCGACGTTAAGCCAACCGACGCCGGCAAGTACACGTGCGTTAGAGCTAACGAGGCTGGCTCGGTAAACGGCTCGGCCTACCTTTCCGTACTCGGTAAGCGCATTTTTCTTCATATCAAACCTCCCCATGGGGAATATTTTTCTACAACGTCGTATTGGTAACAAATTGCAGTGAGGACGCAAATCGTTCTACCACCGGTCGACCAGGCTGTACTGCTGGGCCAAACGGCTGAGTTCAAGTGCGAGGTGTCGAACGATCCGAGCGTCAAGTACGACATCGCCTGGTTCCACAATGCCCAGTGAGTATCGGATATTTTTAAATAGCTATCCTGTATACTTTTTCTTTACGATAGCGAGAAAACCAGTTTCTCTCTCGCTGTATATAACTTTGCAAATTTTATCGGCGGATCTTAGAATTTATTCGGCGAGTATAACGGTATGAAATACAAGCCGAAACGATTGGCCGGCAAATTACAATACATCGCCCCGTAGTTTCATAATACGTCAAACGTGGGAACATAAGATTCCAAGCCTCAAACCCACAGACACACATAAAGAAAACCACCTGTTGCAGAGTGATAAACACGCGGGCAAGCTCGCGAGTGAAGATGCTGACGGACGGCGCGCTTGAGATCGGCGCGGTTCGAGCGAGCGACGTCGGCGACTACGCCTGCTCGGTCGTCTCACCTGGCGGCAACGAGACCAGGACCGCCCGGCTGAGCGTGATCGAGCTGCCGTTCGCCCCGATCAACGTGGTCGCCCGGCGCGTCGAGCATCTTAGCGCTCGGACCATCAACGTCACGTGGGTGCCCGGCTTCGACGGCAACAGCCCCATCAAGTCTTACATCGTTCAGAGGCGCGAGGTGCCCGAGCTTGGTAAGTTTTAAATTGTGAATTTGCAGTATTTGGTATTTTTGTCTTTTTGTTTCTCATCACGTCCGTTATTTTTGTAGGTCCGCTGCCGGATTTCTCGCTCAACTGGGTTACCGAGTACTCGAATTTGTCCGCCAACAGCCGCTGGGTGCTGTTCAATAACTTGAAAGCCGCCGCGGCCTATCAGTTCCGCGTCAGTGCGGAGAACAGCGTTGGCGAGGGATCGAGCTCCGAGCCCAGTAACGTCGTTGTGCTTCCGCAAGAACGTGAGTTTTTTTTACACCATTTTTTTAACTAATTTAATTAACCGCGTAGCTATATTATTATACAAAAAATCTAACGCACATTTACAGCGCCGTCTGGTCCACCTCTTGGCTTCGTCGGTTCGGCTCGTTCCTCCTCCGAGATCATAACCCAATGGCAACCTCCGGCTGAGGAGCACCGCAACGGCCATATACTCGGCTACGTTTTGCGCTACAAGCTTCACGGATACAACGAAACGCCTTGGATGCTGCAGAACATAACGAACGAGGCGCAGAAGAATTACCTCATAACCGACCTCATAACCTGGAAAGATTACATTGTACAGATCGCTGCGTACAACGACAAGGGCGTCGGCGTTTATACCAACGAGTTGAAAATTAAGACCAAGGAAGGAGGTGAGAATCGTTAAAATCGCGTGTTACAACTTAATTTTATACTTCCTTATAAAAAAACGTGCAATAAAATTATCGCAACTATCGAGCCATTATTTCAATCTCATAAGCTAATATTGTCTTTACGCGAAAAACAGTGCCGGAAGCCCCGCCGACGAACGTTCGTGTCAAGGCGATGAACTCGACGGCGGTGAAGGTGTGGTGGAAGCCACCGAATCCCCAGAAGATAAACGGCATTAATCAGGGTTACAAGCTGCAGGCTTGGCATAACGGCGGCTACAACGAAGACAACGAGTACAAATCGATCACGGTCGCGCCTAATTTATTCGATCCCCAGGCCGAGCAAAGTGCCATAATGCCCAATTTGAAAAAGTACACTCTTTACAACATCACAGTTTTATGCTTCACCAATCCTGGCGAAGGCGAGCGCAGCGTACCCGTGACCATCCGCACCAGCGAAGATGGTTAGTTTCATTCAGTTTTATTGGCTTACTTGCTTTTAGAAATCCGGTTATTTAACGAACATTTTTTCAAAATACTCGTTCCTTTTCCTTTGCAGTACCTGGCAAAGTGGAGAATTTACAGTTTCTCAACATTAGCGATCGAGCTCTGACTGTTAAATGGAAATCGCCACGCGAGGTCAATGGCATTCTCACCTTTTATCAGCTCAAGTACATGATTAAAGACAAGCCGGATACGATGAAGGTTTTGAACTTTACCTCCGACGTGTTGTTAACTAAAATAGAGCAGCTACAGGTGAGCCCCTCAACTTTGTTTTATGATTATCGACAAAGTGTTCCTATTTTCGAAAGCGATTATCCATAATTCAAATTCTCAGGCAACGACGCACTACACTTTTGAAGTTCTTGCATGGACGTCAAAAGGTCCTGGCGAGCCGAGCATAGCGACGATACAGTCAGGCGTCGAGCCAGTGCTACCCGAACCTCCGACAAAACTCGCTCTGTCAAACATCGACGCGTTTTCGATCGTGCTGCAGTTTACCCCGGGCTTCAACGGTAACGCCTCGATTTCCAAGTGGACCGTGCAAGCTCAAACGACGCGTAACACAACTTGGCATACGATATCCGAGATATACGACCCGGAAGCGAGGAAAATAACGGTCGAAGGTCTCATACCGTTTATGCAGTACAAACTCCGACTGATAGCCAACAACGTCGTAGGAGCTTCCACGCCGTCTGAGCCAACTAAAGAGTTCCAGACTATACAGGCCCCGCCATCGCATCCACCAAGGAACGTCACTGTCAGAGCGATGAGCGCTACCGAACTCCGAGTTAGATGGATTGTAAGTTTTGAGCATTTGAGTATTGTATTATGATTTTTTATTACAAGTATTTAACAATGGATTTATTTAACAGCCGCTGCAGCAAGTTGAATGGTACGGCAATCCTCGAGGCTATAACATCACATATACAGAGGTTCGAACCAACAAATCCAAGACAATTAGCATTGAAGATCATACTGCCAACTCGTATGTTCTCGAGAACATGGAGGAGTTTGCTATTTACGAAGTGCGAATGAATGCCTACAACGACGTTGGTTCTTCCACGTTCAGTCCTAAAGCCGTTGAGAGAACTCGAGAATCTGGTGAGTATTACAAAAATAAACGCTCTTTACCAAATTATATATGATTTAACGAAATTTTAATGGGTATATTTAAACAATAATCATTTTTTTTTCATTTCAGTGCCATCTCTTGGACCGATCAATGTAGAGGCAAACGCAACGTCCTCGACGACGATAGTTGTCAAATGGGGAGAGGTGCCTATCGAACATCAAAACGGACAAATTGAGGGTTACAAAGTCTATTATCGCGCGAATAATCGATCTCCATTCCAACATAAAAATATACCTAATAATTCTACATTTACGACTACGCTAACCGAATTGAAGAAATACGTTCAATACCACGTCCAAGTATTAGCTTATACTAGATTGGGCGCCGGCGCGTTAAGCATGCCACCTATTCGCGTTCAAACGTTTGAAGATGGTAAATATCTTTCTTTTCCTTAAATTTTCCTGACATATTTTTAAGATATGACTGATCGAATTTGTATTTTAGTTCCCGGACCTCCATCGAACGTATCACTGCCCGACGTGAGTTTCAGTACAGCACGAATAATTTGGGATACTCCTGAAGATCCAAACGGTGAAATTCTTGCATTCAAAGTCATGTTTCATCTGAACGGCAGTACAAACGTTCAGTTTACTAAGGAATTTTCCGCAACGACTAGGACGTTCACGTAAGTCTGAAAATTTTTATTCATTTTTTTGTGTAATAATCCAAATTTTTTATAATAAAAATTTATATTTTAGAGCTACGAATTTGGAACAAGAAAAGTATTACATGTTTTCCGTTACGGCTCAAAGTCGTTTGGGCTGGGGTAAAACAGCGTATGCTTTAGTTTTAACAACAAATAACAGGGAACGCCCTCAACCACCGTCAATGCCTCATGTGAGCAGATCTCAAGTACAAAGTCGTCAAATAACTTTCAGTTGGACACCGGGACGCGATGGCTCTGCTCCCTTAAGGTATTTATTACTTACGATTTTTTTGTTTTCACGATAAATAATTTAAAAATTAATTGTTTGTATAATCGTTTCATTTCGTGTACAGATATTATACAGTCCAGCAGTCAGAGAATTTGGGTCCTTTCCAAACAATTCCAGAAAGAGTGGATCCTTCTTTAACTTCGTACACGGCTAATAATTTGAAACCTTACACAGTCTACCAGTTTAGAATTCAAGCAACTAATGATATAGGTCCCTCTTCATGGAGTGCAGAATCAATTCAAGTTAAAACATTACCAGCTGGTAAGCTATCAAAGCATTTTCAATCCTTTTTAAAATTCGACATTATGAATTTTTACAAATATTTTTGTTTAAATTAGCTCCATCGCGAGGCGTTACTGGACTGAAAGTTGTACCAATAACAACATCAAGCATTGAAGTTCATTGGAATTCAATTGAGGAAACGCACTGGAGTGGAGACCACCAAACCGGAGGATATCGTGTATTTTATCAGCCTCTTTCTGATTTTCCATCTGCTCTTCCTGGGCCAAAAGAAGAAGTGATGGGAATAAATGTAAGTTGAATTTTATTTAAAATAAAATTTATCAATAAGTAAAATCGAAATTAATCATTAATGCTATTACAGGAAACTACAATTACTTTGACCGATCTCAATGAAGATAAAAATTATGAAGTTATTGTTGTGCCGTTTAATTCCGAGGGAGAAGGACCCCAGAGTCTTCCAGTAACTGCTTACGTTGGGGAGGCTATTCCAACTGGAGAGCCGCAGCAAGTTACAGCGGAACCAATTTCTTCTACAGAAGTTCGGTTAAAATGGATCGCACCACAAGTCAATATGCAAAACGGTGAACTTTTAGGCTATAAGGTATTATAATATTTTTATTCAAAAATGAATGTATTTTTCGATATGATGTTATTAACTTGTCCATTTTATTTGCAGATATTTTATTTAGTTACGGACTCGCCACAAGAATTAGAGAAAAAGCAGGAAGAAGAAATCGAAGTTGTCGCTGCTTCTTGTACTACTCACAGTTTGGTATTCTTAGATAAGTATACCGAATATCGAATTCAGGTATTGGCGTTCAATCCGGCTGGTGATGGGCCTCGATCTCCTCCTATTACAGTTAGAACTAAACAGGTAATAAAAAGTCAATTCCGATAAACATATATTAAAACTTTAACAAGTTTTATATTAAATCATCAATTTCTTAACTGCAGGCTATACCAGGATTACCGCAAAATTTACAATTTAGTGACATAACGTTAACAAGCTTGCGAGTCTCTTGGGAACCCCCTAAATTGCGAAACGGTGAAATAGTTGGTTACGTTGTTTCTTATAAGACTGCAGAACAGAACGATCGTAAGTGTCAATTCATAACAGTTAATAATTTGTTAGCATTTATAAAAATTGATTATCCAACTCATACATTTAACTTGAATATAATTGCAGGATTTAGTAAACAAGTTAGACAGAAAGTGACAGAGACGAACTTACTTGTTCAACCTTTGGAAGAAGAAGTGACTTACACGTTTATGGTACAAGCTGAGACAATTGATTTAGGACCACCAATATCGGGCAACATAACTACTGGTCCTCAGGAAGGTTCTCCGATGCCACCGACTGGTCTGCTCATAACGAAGTCCGTATCAAGCGTAGATTTACAATGGACGAACGGTGCTACGGGCAAAGGCGCCTTGTTGGGTTACTACGTCGAAACAAGAAGCAAAGGTAAGAGAGCGCCAACTTTAAATGAGTACTTATCGTTTTAAATTGGTGAAAGGTGTAAACAGTATAATTTGATTAACTTGTTTATAAGCACTAATAGTTTGATTTTTGAATAACCACAATATTATGTTTTATTTGATGATACAGGAAGGGAAGATTGGCAGCATTGTAAGTTTGAAAACATGTTAGAGTGATTTTCTGTCATTACGATTATAGTCATACTTGCTCTGCGAATGTGTTAATGTTTATAAAGTCATTAATAATATGAAAATAATAACAAAAGAAACCTAATAACCATTGCATGACATTCTTTTTAGCAAGGCTGGCCAATGTACATATTCCGAGTAACTTTCAATCTAACGAAATACATTTAACAAAATTATCTTTAAGAATTTTATTCTCGAACGTTAGTCTTTTTCTATATTAATGAAACAGCATCCAGCCCTGCTTACCGGCATGTCAAATCCACGTATACCTTCATAACATTTTCCCGATAAAATTACTTAACTAACAGCTCATTGATTAGGTTTGATAGCAACTTAAACGAATACATTTTTCATTTGACATGATTTGCAGTGCCGCCAAATACTCTTACATTTTTAGTCGGCAAAATTTCATTTAATATATATCATAACAACATCATCGGCGTCGTAGAGTTTGAGCTTATAAATGTTTATGTTACATAATGTAAAGCTAGTGGTAGCTTATGAGTTCATTTCATTCGTCAATGGATGTAAGCTAATTTTTATAATTTTAAATCTTAATAACGTATTTTTTTTTATTTTAGATGACAGCCAGTGGCAGACTATTGTTCGAACGAGTAACGGTTTACTCACGGAATACAGCATATCATATCAAAATTTACTGCCGTCGACGTCGTATTTGTTTAGAGTTATTGCTTATAATCGTTACGGTATCAGTTATCCGGTGTACTCATCAGAAACGGTAATTAATAGACAATTACTTAAAAA
The DNA here is from genome assembly GCA_030522585.1 of Anagyrus pseudococci. Taxonomy (NCBI): domain Eukaryota; kingdom Metazoa; phylum Arthropoda; class Insecta; order Hymenoptera; family Encyrtidae; genus Anagyrus; species Anagyrus pseudococci. Next base: position 20,508 of record JAPYYQ010000999.1, on the reverse strand, counting down.
ATAATTTCATTTTTTCCTTTATTAAAAATTGTTATTTAATACTATTTACTTACGTTACAGGTCTTAACGCCTTCGAAATTGTACATTGAATACGCATATCTGCAACAACGACCGTTTTATAGACAAACCTGGTTTATGGTAACGTTAGCCGCTTCATCTATTGTTATAATTATTATGGTGATAGCAGTGCTTTGCGTGAAGAGCAAGAGTTACAAATATAAACGTAAGTCGAATATTAATCACAACCATTTAAAATTTTTCCGTAACTAATAAATATATTTAATCGACAGAGGAAGTTCAAAAAGCCCTAGAAGAATCAATGGCAATGGATATTGATGATCGTCAAGAATCCGATCTCGAGCTGTACCGATCGCGACAGGGCTTAGGTGCAGGTGTGGGAGTCTCAGGCCTAGCCAACGGTTGCGGTACCTTAGGCAAGCGCAGCACTTTGAGCCGCAAGCCTATGCATCCGCCGCCTCCAGCGATTTACGGCAAATCGCCACCCCGGCCATCGCCAGCCTCTGTTGCTTACCACAGTGACGAGGAAAGCCTCAAAGGCTACGACGAGAATCCGGACGACAGCAGCGTGACCGAGAAACCCTCGGAAATCAGTTCCACCGACTCGCAGGTGAGTGTCTAACCATTGTACAAGCAACTTACGATTTAAAAAAAAAATGAAATTATTTTAACGATTCAACTCTTTTTTGACGCAGGCTTCGGAAAGCGAGAACGAAAGCGTGCAATCCGACCCTCACTCGTTCGTAAACCACTACGCCAACGTGAACGACTCGCTGCGCCAGTCGTGGAAGCGCCAGAAGCCCGTGCGCAACTACTCGTCGTACACGGATTCGGAGCCGGAGGGTAGCGCGGTGGTGAGCTTGAACGGCGGCCAGATCATCATGAACAACATGGCGAGGTCGCGGGCGCCCCTGCCTGGCTTTTCTTCCTTCGTCTGATCGGCCTCCTCCTGCTCCTCTACCGCGCTTCTATAAGTGCCGATTGCGTTGAATTGAATGGCGTCGCGAATGGCCCAGCAGAGACTCCCGATCGGCGCGTATCTCCCAAGCTCCCGGCGAAATCTCATTGTGATATATATGCATCGTTATTGTATAATGTATTTTTATTTATATAATTGTCACGCGTCGTTCACTCGTGCGAGCATCAAGTTCACTTTAGTAAGCGAATGAATATTGAAGCTTGGATATATACGAGGCGTGCGTTTGGCTGTTCTGTTCCTCGAGCATACTTCCCTCCGCTTTTTTTTTAATACTAGCGTTTCGTAGATTTTATTATTTGCAAATTGCCGAATTTAAATTATTTGGCTTCTTGCAAAATGCACGTCTGCCGAGTAGCAGAAAAAACGAAACGAAATAGTATTGTTGCTTCGACTGTTGAATTACTTTTTTTTATCAAACAAAAGAGGACAATTGTCTTCCAGTAAGCATACTTATTATTTATCATTATGCTATAAATATGAGACAAAATCAAAGTCTTTTTCGAGGACAGAATTGTTTAAGTATGTACAAAATTGTACATACATAGTTTTTTGGTGACTAGTTTTTTGGAATTTTGAGTTTCTGTGATTCATTTCAAACTCATGTTGAATAAAATAATCAACTCATTTATCCATATCAAAAAAACGGACGAACAAAGCAGCAGTTGCCTTACGAAGTATCGATAAAATTGCAATTAGCTATGTAATATTTATATCTCATTACGATAATAGGAAGAAATTTAGAATAGACGAAATTTGAATAGTTTAGAATCGTAAGCGTGAAAGTAAGAAAAGTATGATTATTTATGCGTGTTAAGAGATATCTTGAAATAAGTCTGAGCAATACAGTTTTGTATGCTGCAGTAGTGTATTATGTATAGTTTTTCTTAGCATCTCATTTAGCTTTACAACATTTATGTAAAATATTGCTTCTTAAAACGATAGAAACGGTGTACATTATAATTTTTTTTTAAATAACTGTACTTATCAGTTTGCAATAGATTATTATTTTTTACGTTTGCAAAACATTTTCTTTTTTTTTCATAAAGAGTATGTTTAACAAACTGGTAAGATACATATCTTAAAAAGAGCTTTCTCAATTATCAGCCATCACTGATACATAAGACGACTGTTATAAGAAGCGTTAACGTTTATTGCGTAATGTATTCAATCCTCATGACCAATTTCGAGGATTGCTGTATAAAACAAAAGGCTGATGAAACTAATGATTAAATAATCTTTCAGTAATATGTCTCCTCTTAAAAAAAAGCACATTAGAATATGAGCTTTTCATAGAGAAATTTAATTATAAGATAGTTATAAATTTTCTTTAATAATCAATAAGCGTAATATTTATTGTCATTGAGTCATATAATGAGTCAAGAGTGTGGCTGAAATAATTAACTTAGCAGGCTTGCTTCACACTCTAATGTAAGACAATACTTATACTAAAAATTTGCATTTCAAATTCACTTGACAAGTGCATATGTAGTTTAGATTTTCCATTTTTACTTAAAATATAAACACGATCCAGCAATTTGTTTATTTGTAATAAGAAAACTTAATGTTAATTTCAGAAGCATATATGCTCCTGTGACACTGCCAATAAATTTTTATGTTAAGGAATTTTGTATAATTTATACAAGATTGTAATAAATATCGAAATCTTACGAATTTGTAATACAATATGTTTTAGAAATATATTATCCTTTTAATAAATAATTTTCTCTATTTTTTCTCCTCTACTGCATGTTTTGTATTAAAAAAGCACATTATAAAGGCAACCATAAAAACGTATTTATTTAAATTATTATATAAAATAATTATTAGCAGATCAGATCAAACAGTTAAAAATGTTTTTTCACACAAATCAAACCATGTTTTGAGTTCTCGTGGTATTTTGTTACTAGCCTCGCGTTTAAGTACTGACCATACAGCAACATCAACAATGGAAGGATTTGTAGAGTTTAAAAGCCATGAATTTTTATCCAAATAGCTGGCAAACTTGGCAATAGTAGCATTTTTATATCTGGTCTCTTCATAAGGTACTCGAAGGCACAAATCCAATACTGCATCAATTAGATTGGATATTTCTGCATCTAGTTTTTCATAATTGTACTTCCCTACAAGTCTTGCTAGATATCTTATAATATTTGCTTCCCCTTCAAATGGAAAGTCATAAACTTTGGCAATAAGTTGTACATCTTTAACTGCAATGAACAAATAAGTTATTAACAAATTATTTAAGATAAATATCTAGATAAAATTAGTAGAAATAAAATTATTTGTTTATGTACCATTTTTCCATATAAGGGTAAAATCAATATTGTTAACAGTATTGTCACCAGAACTAGATAATAATTTTTCTTCAAATGCTGCGTTTCTATTTACATCTCCATAGCAAGAGTTTGAGTGTACCCTAACATTAAACTTGGTATCTTTCCAGAGTCGCTGAAGAGCTAAAATGAAGTATGGAGGATTGGCAGGATTAGCATTTACAACAATTTCAGCATTAACTGGATTCTGAAACAAACAAGACAAAAACATAAGCTTAACCAAGAAACTATTTAAAGATCCAAAAAGTCAAATATAAATGATTACCTGATTGGAATCAGTTGCTGAATTAACAAAAGCACATCTGACCGGTACTTTACTAGGATCTTTGAGTTTCAGAGGTTCCAGAGGTAGATCGTTGACACCAAGCCTTATACCCACGGTGAGTGTCTCCAAAAATGCCTTGAGTTCAAAGATCTCATCAAGTATCTTCATCTGCCTGTGTTCCAGTAGGTTGTACTCTGGCAATGGTTCCTGCAGTCAGACAAACAAAAGTCTCCTGATTAAATTACCCAAAGCTCAATCACTCTTAAAACTCCAATCCATACAGCTCATCCAAACAGGTTTGCCTGCCGAATCCCACCGCGCGTCACCCGATCCGATCGCGTCAAAAGCCGCGTTACATTTCTCTCAAATAATCGCCGATCCCATTCGCTGCAGTAGCTGCAGCAAGTGCGCTACGACACCCGAGCGGCGCATCCACAGCGCATATGTTGCTCTTCTCTTCCGTCGAAGCCGAAACGAGATCGGCTCGGCGAACGAAAGAAGAAGAAGTTCGAGTTTCGTCGCGGCTGCGCCGGCGGCGGGCGGCTGGCAACGCGAGAGCCGTGGCTCTGCTCTCGGGTGTGTAAGCTCCTTGCGCCACCGCGGCTCAGTCCTGCCCCGCGGGGCCCGTAGTACCCGCGAGAGCAGTTGGCGTAAGCGCGACGACGACGACAACAACAACGACACGGAGCAAGTATGGACGCATCGAGCGGTCACGCGCGCACGGCCGCGATGGCCGCCCGCAGTCCGGCCGCGGCAAGCGCCTCGGGACGAGCTGTAGGGACGCGGAGTCCGGGCCCGCGCCTCGGGACCTGGATCAAGCGGACAACCTGCCGGCCGACGTTGGCCGTGACTTCCTCCTCCCCGAGCTCCATCGCCTCCTGGACTATCGCCGACTTGGGCCCGCCGATGGTTTTACCGCCGCTTGCGCTCGTCGTCGGCTGCTGCTCCTCCTCGCCCAGGATGCGCGGTAGACTGTACATGACCGTCGGTAGGGCTATCGTCTCCGGCAGTGCAATCACGGGCTTCAGCGCGTACATCCTTCTGGCGATGCTGCTGAGACGTCTTCTGCTGCTACTGTCGCCTCGCTGCTCAGCTTCGCCGACCTGGCTTTTCCAAGTAAGCGCTAACCTTACGTACTTCGCCTCGCGCACTTAACCTCAGAGTCGCGCGTGCACCAGGCAGCAGTTCTCTCTCTCTCTTTCTCGCGAGCCTCGGGGTATATTTTCGACCATCGGCGGCCATGTTTCGTCATCTTTCTCTCGCGCCTCGTGGCTTATCCCCCTGCCCCCTCCCTCCTTTTGCCCTTGCTCTCTCATTACGCTCGTCTGCTAGACGTCAGGTGCGTGAGAGCGCGCGAGACCGCGGCTTTGAAACTTCGCGGTCTCGAACACGCGGCGTCGGCTTTTCAAAAAGCCCGCCGTTGCGCTCGACGCGGGGGCGTTGCGCTGGCTCCTCCCCCCTCTCTCTTTCTCTCTTTGTCGAGGACGTGCGCGCGCAGACGAGAGGGTAAAAAAGTATCCGCTGGGCGCGCTGGGTTTTTCAAAAACGCGCGTCCAAAAGCCGCAGGACTCGGTGATTTCAGCGAATTCGCAGCTGGATGCAATGCTCTCCATCGAACGGATCAGATAATTAGCTCAATCGCTTGCCGAGACGCTATTTTATTCCGTCAAAGATGGCGTCGGCTTGGCCTGTACGCACGGCAGAGAACAACCGAGTATACGTGCGATCGACACACGCCTGCCAATAAACTTCGACGATCGAACGTGTTCACGAGATATTTTCATATTGGAATCGAAGCAGAGTTAGTCAAATAAAAATACGAGTAGCTTGAATTTTGCAAGTTGGCTGAAAATACGCAAATAAACCGAGAGGCATAAAGGAGCGCCGAGTGGTGCGTCGGTGTTCATGAGGACTTCCGCCAGCTGGAGCGCATAGGGGAGTTGCGTGGGTAAGAGAGAGAAAGAGTGGGCAAGAGGGGGGTGGCGAGGGGCAGGCATACAGCGGGGCGCTGCAGAGAGTCTCTCGGCGTGAAGCATCAATTGTCCGCGGCGGGGCAGTGCAGTCAGGAGGTTGTGGAGAAAGGGAGGCGCGCGGGCCCGGGGGGTGCACAGATGGCGCGAGTTTTGCATCGAGCGTCGTCGACGGGGGCCAAGGAGAAGAGCGTGTGTTGTGAGTGTGCGCGAGTAAAATAAGCATATATACGGGGCCCAGCTCGCTCCGCGGCAGCTCGCCTCCACCGGGCGCATCCGCTAGCACGGCTGCTGCGCGGCCCAGGCAACGAGTCTCGTGGAAGTCCGGCTGGCCGAGTGCACGTTCAGCCCCCGTGTCCCAATGCGAGAGCCCCGCAAAGGGTCCGCTGCTGCGCCGCCGTGAGAGACCAGCGAGCAAGAGAGAGAGGGAGCGACAAGGCGACAACAGCGCGCCCAGAGCGCGACCGAGGGCAGCAGCAGTGCGCAGGTGCTGTCCTCTCAGCAAGCATCAACGTAACTAAGGTTAGGAGACAGACACCCCGACCCGTCCACCGGACCACCCTGCGACCTTCCCCATCGGCCCGGGTCGCCGCTCCTCCGGCCGCGTCCCCTCGGCGTCCCTAACCCCAACCCTCCCCTTCTCCTCTCCGCCGCTCCCGGCAACCGCGGCCCCGCGCACTGCGTTTTTTTGCACACAAGCCAGGCTCGCGCGACCCCAGCGCCACCCGGCGCTCTGGCTCGTCGACCAGCTCAGCAACAAGCCGCGCCATTGGCCAAGCCTCGGCCGATCCAAAGCTCCACCAAGCTCGTCACGGCGCCCGCTGGCGAAGCAACCCGTCGCCCGCAGCCCCGGCAGCAGGGGCCCTGTCGAAGCTCGGCTGCCCCAGGGCCGGAGAGGGACCCGGGGCTCCCGGGTCGCCGCGGAAGCCGTCGGAGGCTGAGCGCCCGGCCAGCCAATCGGCGTGGAGCTTGCATCTTCACGGTGTATACCGAGCGAGGAGGGAGGCTCGGTCCGTCCTGCTCGCACCCACGCCGAGTCGACGGGGTGCTCCGGTGCTGCTGGCGTAGTGGCGTCCGCGCGCCTCCTCCGTTGTAGTGGCAGCAGTGCGTCTGCTACAGTGCTGCGGGGCTGCACGGCGGCGGCGGCGGCGGCGGCGCGTAGCCCAAGCTGTGCTCTCTCGCTCCAAAGATCGGCCACTCCGCAAGCCCCCCACCGACCTACAGCCCGACCTCGCGGCGCTCAGCTGTTGCTCGCCGTGTGTGCGGCCCCCACTGCTCGCTTTCCTGGTCGACTCGAGGACCATTCGGAGGAGGATAAGGACTCGGAGGACAAGGGTATTGATAAACAGCCCCCGTCGCTGGCCGAGAGCAGCCGCGATCTCACGTGATCGGAGCCTCCGACGGCCGCGGCCGCCGCGGATAATGGCGCGAGGAGCCGAAGCGCGCGGCTTCGCGGCCCGAGCGAGACCGCTTTGGCGGCACAGCAGCCGGCTGCTGGCGGCGCCCGCCGTTGCTATTTGTTGACAAGCGCGCCACGTGCAGTGCGAGCGAGACCGACACACGCGCCCCGGACACTTTAACGTCATATATATACATGTACTTGGGCGCATAACAGAGACGGAGGCGCGGGAGGGAGAGAAGCGCGGAACCGTCCCCGTGTTGCTGCCGTGTGCGCGTGGGTTTCTACCAAGACGCCGCGCGTACTCCCGAGACTTCGTCATAGCATTTATCATCGGACGCTTCTCTAACCAGCCTACCTTTGTGTTTACAGTGCCGGAGCAGAAGGAGCAGCGGCGGAACCAGCAACGGCCGGCGATTCCGCCACAATGTCGGGCCGGGGGGTCACCAAGCGCCGGGGCCGCCCGCCCAAAACCGTCGTCATGGAACGTCCCAAAAAGTTCCAGTATCATTTGATGAAGAAGCCCAAGTACCTGCAGGAGCAGGCAGCGGCCAAGGCCGCGGCAGCTGCAGGTCGCACGGGCTCGGATACACCAGGATCTCAGCCTGGCACGCCGACTGCCTCCCGGCCTGGTACTCCGGCCCAGGAGCAGCCCCCGGCACCAGAGGAGCCACATACTCGGCGTAGTATGCGTGCCCGCAAGTCCAAGGGAGGCCAAAGCACTCCAGCAACCTCCGGCAGGGAGAAACACTCCAAAAAAGGAGGACACTCCGGAGCCTATCAACGCCGAGGCTACAACACGAGCATGGATTACCACGACTCCGAGTACCACTACGGCTCGGATTTTGGGGACGAGTCGTCGGAGAAGAGCAACGACGACGACGATCTGCTTTTGCAAAGCGAGGAGGAGTCTTCGGAAAGCATAGAAGAGCCAGATCCTTCCAGCGACAGCGACTTCTCGCTCTCAAGCTTCAGCACGACCAGCGGCACGCCTCGGAGAGCGTTGCTTGCCCAGCAACGTCCACCCAGCCCCGAGCCCCTCTGGCTCCAGAACCGCGAGATCCCGACTCTTGAGCTGCCCAAGTCATCGGATGACTTGCTTGTGCCCAAGAATCTTGTTATGCCCTGCCTGTCCATCTATGAGGTGCTCAGGCACTTTAGGACCTTACTCAGGCTTTCGCCATTCAGGTTCGAGGACTTTTGTGCAGCTATGATTTGTGAGGATCAAAGCAACTTACTAGCTGAGATTCACATCACCCTCATCAAGGCTTTATTGAGGGAGGAGGACTCTCAGCAGACTCATTTTGGACCTCTTGACCAGAAGGACTCTGTGAACATTAGTCTGTACTTTGTGGATGCCATGACATGGCCAGAGGTCTTGAGGTCCTATGTTGAAAGTGACAAATGTTTTGACCAGAACATTTTAAATGTTTTATCCAACTCTGGCTATCCATTTTCCGGTATTGAGGATAGAATAAAAGTTTTGCAGTTTTTAACTGGACAATTTCTTATAACAAATCCTGTTAGAGAAGATCTTCTTCATGAAGGTATTTATTACTTATTTATTTCTTATTTTATTTATCTTCAAGGTATTAATTTATTGTTCTTTGATTCACAACTTTCTTAGTGGATTTTTTTGTACATGATGTAATGATGCAAATATTTGCAACAGAGTACTTTTTAATTTTAATTCAGTCATGTACTATAGAATATTATAGAATATACATATTTATTAATAGTTTGATTAAATTATTTTTTATAAGTAACCTTTCAATGATAATAAAAAAAATGATGAAATACTCATAGTTTACTTGTTCACATACACAGATTACACCAGAAAGAATAAGTTTTTTTTCAAGTCAATTTTTAGTTTAGTTATATTTTTTTCAAATATGAGTGTTACTTCTTTTTTTTTCTTTTAAATTGAAGTAAAAGATTTTTAAATGTAATTTTTTTAAACAGGAACCAGAGATTACGATGACCACTGTCGAGTTTGCCATCGATTAGGTGACTTACTGTGTTGTGAAACATGTCCAGCAGTATTTCACTTAGAATGTGTAGATCCGCCACTTCATGATGTACCTCCTGAAGATTGGCAATGTAATATATGTAAAGCTCATAGAGTGACTGGTGTTATGGATTGCATACCAGACGTTGAGAAAAATGGTTTATTATGCAGACAAGAACATTTAGGGTTCGATAGGCATGGACGAAAATACTGGTTTCTTGTTAGAAGAGTTTTTATGTAAGTATTTTACTTGTACATACTTTTAAATTATTTTATTATTATTTAAACTTTAATATCTACTTACAATATTCATCTAAATTTGCAGTGAAAGTGAAGATGGTGAAATATGGTACTACAGTACTCACATGCAATTAGAAGAGCTATTGAATTTGTTGGATAAAAATGAAATGGAAGTAGCACTTTTTAGAGAATTGTCAGATTATAAAGATGAAATAAAACGCCAAATGGACATAACAGAAACCATTACTAACCAGTTCAAGGGTAACAAGAAATCATACTTGGAAGTGGAAAACAGTATGTATACATCTTTATTATCTAAATGAACTTTATACACGTCAATAATCAAACTTATCAATTTTTTCAGGTCTTATAATAAAAGCTCAAAAAGAACGACAAGAAAAGCTAGAAAAAGAAGAAGAAGAGAGAAAAGAAAAGGAGAGACAAGAGGCTGAAGAAATGGTACGTAAAATGCACGAGGATTCAGAGTCTGCCGGAGATTCAACTGTAACATCTAGTGCAACAGAAAAAAGTCAAAAAGAAGAACAAACAGGAAATAGTAATCTACCTGAAAGTGGTGAGAAAGGTGTTGATAATGCCGAAAACGGAAATAAAAGTAAAGCTGATGGCGAAGAAACGGAAGAAGATGGACCCGAAGGCGTTGATAAAGATGGTAAATTTTGTTTTAACTTAAAAGTAATTATTTCAATGTACTTGTTAATCCTATATTTAAAAAAAAAATCTTATTGCAGGCAAGAAAAATAATATTGTGACAAGATCGAAGACAGGTTCATTAACTCCCAGGGTAGCTAATGGTAACGAAGCAAAAAAAAATAACGTTGGAAACGGATCAAAGGACGAGTTGGAAAAAATTGAAAAAAGTTTGAAGGATGAAAGCGATCATGCACGACTCACGCGGCAAAAGGCGCTGCAAATAGCCACAGGTACCCACCTTTTCAAGCTTGGCATGGACAACAATTTCAAGTCGTACGTAAACCAATACAGCACGAATATGCTGGCCTTGAACAAAATGCAACGCAACGAAGAGCGGGATAAGAAACGTCATTTGTCGCACAAATTTGCGCTCAGTCAAACCGTTGAATTCAAATGGATTGGCAGTCTGACTGGCACTAAGGCCATGCTCATCCAAACATTACGCCAGACTATCTTGCAGCTCGAGAGTAGTATACAAGCGCCATTTATGCATACGAACTGGCCATTATTGCGTAAGCCCTGGACTACAGCAGTCGGCAGTTGCCTAAATCCACGCGATTTTGCACGTGCTCTCATAGCGTTACAGGCGTGCATCAAATCTGTGGTATTTGGCAATGTCTGGCATGAACAGTTAGGACATGTTAAGCTACAACGCGTCACTGCACTTGAACGTGAAGAGAAAAAACGCCTAGACAAAAAAGAGAAAAAAGAGAAAGAAGACGAAGAAGAGCGAAATAGGCTTACTTACAACTTTGTCAAGTACACCTTAGGCCTGAAGCATCAAATTTATAAACAAAAGGGAGAGGAGTACCGAGTGCACGGTCAATGGGGTTGGCTTTGGACTTCATCAAGCCGTAGATTCAAGTATGTGGATTCAACAAAACTGGGTCTGCGTGCTGGTCCACAGAAGATGATGGTTCAAGTAAAAGATCAGGTTGGCTTAAAAATTCTTGCAGTGGACCCCACTACTTACGAGCATTTAATCAAAGAATACTCGGATAACGCGGATAGTAACGATAACAAGAACGCGGTAAAGCAAGAAATCAAATCAGAAGATTCTACAGATGACAATAAGAATGTTCAAATTAAGCAGGAAAGTCAAAACCAAGATAGCAAATTGAATGACAATAAAGATGTTAAAATGGAAACGGATGAACAAAAACCAGAGATCAAGCCGGAACCTCCTCAACTGCCGAAACCAAACGTGGCATGTAAGTAAAATTTAAACTATTTCACAAGTGAAATTATTAATTATTTCACTTTCATTTAAAATAACTATGTATGCATTTTGTATATTTTTAAATGAAACCTAATCAAACTTTATATTTTTAGTTTTGAGTGGAATGAAAATCCAAAAAGTATTTCCAAGAGTTACATCTTTTGAAGAAATTGATATTAACAAAGCTTTAACAACGTCAGGTCGAATGTTCTATCCTAAAATTGCCAAAAAGACACGCATTGACGACTTTCTTGCACGGCGTACACATTTAAAAATTCTAGAAGAGCGACGCCTATCTCAGACGGAAAAGTTTAAGGAAATTGCCAACAAAGTTAATCAAAAGTTAAACGATGACGATGCCGAGGTAGATATTGAAGGTATTGAAGAAACCGGCACTAGTGGTGGTGGTGATGCAACTCTCCAAAATATCCTATCAGATAATAAACAAGTCATAAACAAAGCTGTAAGCCCTGCAGCGAAGGGTTTAGTCACCGCAATTTGCAAGCGCTTAAATGTCGCAAAAGTCCAGTACGCAAATTTGACGAAACTCACGGAGAAAACGCCGGTCTGTTATTCTCGTTACTGTAACGAGGCTAACAAAAATTTGCCAAGCAAAATCTCAGTTCAGAATCTTGGAATAAACTGCTACTCACCAATTTGTTTGAAGAAGGCACAACTTAAACGAGAGCTCGTTGCGTTGTTGAAAAAAATCAGTGCCCTAAATCAACAGACGGGTAATGTGAGTACGGCCTTAGGACAGCTAACATCTATAAAAAGTGAAGACAATAAACAAAATATTGTTAAAAAAGAGTTGGACTCAACGGAAAACGACCTTAATAACACTCTTAAAGAAACATCAGCAGAAGCAGGCGGGGGAGACGCACCTTTAATTAAAAAAATTAAAAGTGAATTGACTGATTCTGAAAAAGGTAAAAGTAATGAAGTAGTTGTTACAACCAATAATGTCATAACTACCACTACTGTGACCACGACTACACAACAGATAAAAACTGTTGATGGTATTGTTAAGAATTTGAAAGAAACTACAACGTCTTGTAACTCTATCGAAGTGAAATCTGAAGTTAAAACGAGGTATTTGAAATTATATTTTTATAGTACAAAAAATGCATTTATTCAAACTGTATAAGCGATTTTTAAATTTTTAATATTAAAATTTTAGTTCGTCGCCAAAAACTACGACAATTGTGAACCGAAGAGGACGAACTGTTCAAAGAACTGTTCATTCTAAAGAGTTGGCTGCCGATGGCACAGAAAGAATATACTCAACGACTTCCACTGAAGGAAAAGTTTATTTGAAAAAAGTGGCGGTTTCCTTAGCGGACAGAAAAAAGAAACGTACTCCTGTAAAGTACCCCTTGTGCTCAACATTTTGCACGAAAAACAAGCATCGCAGTATCCTGGTTCTACCCCAGCACGAAGTGAGGAAATTAGCTCGGACGGGTGGACGCCAACCCGTCCAGGGATTCCATCATATGGCAAAGGTATAATCCCCTCTTATTCAATTAAAATTAGAAAAATTTAAAACAAATAAAATTAAATATATCGTAATTTTTAGGCAAACCCATCAGTATGGCCTTACCCTTGTCCAAGACCTCTATTCAAAACTTGTTGGCTGTATCGTACTGTCGGTTTAAAATCACTTGCTTCCGCGGCAATTCAACTACGAATTCTCTGGTCGTGCATTAGGTGGGATGATGTTAACGCAAAACCATTGTCAAACGATGGCAAGCATCAAATTACGACTGACACAGAAATCATGTCGTTAGAAATTTTGAAACATCGACACGTTGGTCAGTTTATGGATAAAACTCAATACTTGCGTAGAAAGGTCGTAATTCCATTGGAATTGCCAAAACAAGTTAGAGGTATGTTAAAAACAAGTAATAATTTACTAAAAAGCAATACTAAATATTTAGCTATTTTAAAAAATAACTATTTTTAGAAGTAACATCGATACGCAGTGGTCTAAGAAAAAGAAAGCGTCCAGAATCGCCGCAAAGTACAGAGCCTCAAGTATCAGAAGAATGGGTTGATGAAGACAAACTTGAATTATGGGAAATTAAACAATACGGCGAAAGGTTAGTAAAAGTGTCGAATAATTTCGCATCCACCTGTTAAATTTACCGCCTTTGCTTTGTGACTGTTTTTTTTTCCTTATCTTGCACATCCTAGGCATATATATATCTTAAGCTTTTGTTGTTCAAAAGCTGAAAAATAAAAAGCACGATTCATTTAACACCGTTTGAAACTAACCCTTGTGCTTGGTGCGTGTGTCCATTCTTTTTTTAGGGTTGAGAAGGCTAATGCCCAGATTATTACTAGGAGTAGATCCGGACTGCCGACAATCGTCGTGAGCAGCAATAAAGGTATCACTTCGGGTGATCAGCTCGTTAGTAGTAAATCTACTCCGGAAGAAATCAAAGAAAAAATGGAACAGCAACTTCGACTGCAAAGAGTCGCTCATCAACAAAAGCGAGCTCTGGAAAATCTCAAGAGTCCTGCAACACCTGGTGCGCAACTTGTTAAAGTTACCGCAAACTCTATTCAAGGTAATTACACAACAAAAAGTTTTAGAAATATTTTATTATTTTTATTCTAATATTGATCTTATCTTTAAAGATGGTACAGTCAAACTAGTAACGAAAGTTGCTATTCCTGCTAATCCTAATACACCTCAAGGAAAACAACTGACGTCTTTATTGACAACACCGACACAAAGTAAAATTATTAGTACTAGAAGAATTTACATGACAAAAGGTATTTTGAATAGATATTGTAAATGTATACAAATTATTTATTGTTTAAATCGTTTGCTAAAAAAATATAATTAATTTCCAGCTGCCGATGGTACTACTAGGGTAATTTCTGGTCCAACAAACATACTACCAAAAACCCCTCAACAGCAAGCACAAACTCCAAATCAGCCTATACTTGTAAAAACTACTGCACAAGGTACGGTTATAAAAAGTAATTTACGTATTAAAATGTTATTGTTTACTTTTTATTAATCTTATAAATACTTGAATAGGTACTCCAAGCACTCCAACTCCACACGTGCCACAGAAAGTACAGATCTTACGTGGTCCAGACGGCAAGCTCCAGGTACGCGGTCTGATGCCAGGTCAGCAACTTGTCCAAATGCCGGACGGCAAGTTGCACGTACTCAACACCACTCAGACAGTACCAACGACACCGACCCAGCAGCAAACTGCCGCATCTGCTGCTGCTACACCTACTACTGCTGTGGCCACTGCCGCCGCGCAAACGCCAGCTGCTAAGGTAGTGAATATCGTCAAAACAACAGCAACTACACCCAAAGCGGTAACACCCGTTAAAACGCCCAACCAACAACAGCCAACGGACCTGCCTCAACTCAAACCGCAATCGGTACAGCTCCAGCAGGTTGTGCAGAGTGGACAAAGGCTTAAAACTACTATTGTCGGCGCAACAGTTGCCGCAACTCCTGTAACACCACAGAAAAATACATTTGTTATTGCCAATACTGGCCAGGTTGTGCAGGGAACACAGGTAAAGACCGAATCTTAACTTTAAATTTTTTATATTTTTTGTATTTGTATAAGCTTTAATTGTGATGAACATTATTCTGTAGGTTCTTACTTCTGGACAAGTTATCACTACTAACCAAATAGTAGTAAATAACACTGCTTTAGCTCAGCAATTAGCTTCGGGTAAAGCTCAACTGGCCACTATTAACGGTCAGCAAGTTCTTCTACGGAATGCATCCACGGGTAATCTTGTAATTAATTCTGGAGCAAACGCTGGTATTATTGTAAGAAATGCTGTTACTCCGACAAAAACCCAATCAGGTTCGATATTTATTTTTCATACAACAATCGTAGATAAAGACAAAAATAATAATTATAATAATCACGTCCAGTAGCCGCTGTACAACAAGTAGTCGCAACGCCAACATCAACGCCTATGTTGACAACAAACGTAGTTCGGGCTAGCAGCGCAGTAACAACTACCGCGAATGTTACAACGAGCGTGCCAAGTACCCCAACGACACCAACTGCTCAGACTGTTGCACCCGCGGCTGTTCAACCGACAACACCTACAACGACAGTGCCAGCACCAACTCCAGCAACGCCCACAACACCAGCAGCCCCATCAACACCTACAGCTCCAGCGCCAGGCAGTGTTGAGGCTTCACTTTTGGCTGGACAACCACCTGGAACTGTTATTAAGTGTGTGACAGCTCAAGTTATACAGACTGCTCAAGGCCCGCGCATCGTACTTCACGGCCTCCAGGCTAATGATTTTACGCCGAATCAGTTGTCAATGGTGCAACAGCAAGTCAAACAGCAGCTCCTTAAGGCTCAAGAAACAGCTGGCAAGCAAGGTGTTTTAGGCCCTACAAAGATTTATTTGGCCGTACAACCTCCACCTGGAACTCAAGCTCAAGCACAACAAAACCAAGTCGTGCAAAGTCCAGCACCCACGCCTGCAATCAAACAAGAGGTTACAACGACGACCACGATTAAACAGGAAGTAGTTGCTGCACCAACGCAGGCTCCGGCTGAAAAACCCACCACTGGTACGTTTAATAATCAATTATTTTTAACAATTTTACTTAGTGAATTAAAGAAAATAAATACTACGTCTTTTGCAAACGTCAAAAAGAGCAATTTTTCGCATATTTACAACTAAAAAAAGATTTAAAGCATTATTTATAAAACTTTTGCAAAATACTCGTAAATTAAAAGATGTATTTTATTTTTTTTTATTTTCTTTAGAAGTCAAAGTCAAACAGGAAATCAAACTAGAGCCAACTAAAACAGAAGTTCAGTCGCCTAAAAAGACGAAGGTGCTCGTTCAGCAAGTGCAGCGGGGAGCAACCACGCAAGATGAACCTCAAAAAGCTAATCTTGCTAACGGGCAGCAGCCGGCACAAGTTGCCAAGGAAACGAATGAGTCTTCTCCTCACTTTGTAGTGACACCTGATTATATTCAGCAATGTACGTTTACTTTTAATAAACAACTTTTTCATGATGAATATATTTTAGGAATGAAAATTATACGTTTTTGTTGTTTTTACAGCTATAAAATATGCCTTAAAACAAGAAAATCTCAATCCTGAAATAGAAGAAAAATTACTGCAGCTGCAAAGGTACCAGGAAAAGCAGATGAAAGGCACAGAAGGTACTCCAACTACAACTCAAAGCCACAATTCAACTACACCATCAATTTCTCGACCACCTGCGCGTAAACGCCCAGTGCCTCCATCAACAACTACACCAACCGTAGCTCAAGTTAA
Organism: Anagyrus pseudococci; assembly: GCA_030522585.1. Lineage (NCBI taxonomy): Eukaryota > Metazoa > Arthropoda > Insecta > Hymenoptera > Encyrtidae > Anagyrus > Anagyrus pseudococci. Next base: position 4,067 of record JAPYYQ010000999.1, on the reverse strand, counting down.
TGAAGTCAATAAGGATGAGAAAAGCTGGATGGGAGATACACCTAAAAGAAGACCTCCCCCAAAGCAAGAAGTACGAGAAGTATCTAGGTAAGTTACAGACTTTGTATTGTTTTTCATTAGGTTTCAATTATATACTTTAATTAATAAATAAAAAACAATTTTTATTAAAACAAAAGGACGCACAAGATATCTGAATCATCGGATAGTGACGCAGCTGCGAAGAATCGCGCTAATAAATTCAAAAATGCTCAAATGCATTCCAGAATGCAGGTTCTCTTGTTCAGACACAAAGAATTGCTAAAAAAAGATATACTTAAAAGAAGAGCGTTGCTTGAAAAAGAGCTTCAAATTGACGTTCAGAAAGATCTTTCGGTCGAGATTGCCAATAGAACGAAGGCAGAAAGACATAAACAAGATGAAGTCAAGGTGGGCAGTGCCAAACGCAAAGCGAATGCTCAGCCACCACAACAGATAAGCCCGCCGAACAGAAACAGACCAAAGAAACAGAAAACTCAAAGTCAGCTGCCGATTGTCAGTTCATCAGCATCTAGCAAAATTAAGAAAGAAAAACTTTATTGCTTGTGTAGGACGCCTTATGATGAAACGAAGTGAGTAAAATATTTATTGCTTATATTATGGTTAATTTATTTAATAAACATACATTTTCTAATCGTAAATTTTGTATTTCTAGATTCTATGTCGGTTGTGATCTCTGCAATAATTGGTTCCATGGAGATTGTGTGGGTATCACTGAAGAAATGAGTAAAACTATGTCGGAGTTTGTTTGCACTGAATGCCGTCATGCAAGAGATACTCAAGAATTATATTGTTTGTGTAAACAACCATATGATGAATCTCAGTAAGTAAAGTTTCTAATGAAATGAGTACCCTTAAATTGAATATTGCATGAGTATAAAATATTAAATTGAATTTTTATCCATTATTTAGATTCTACATTTGCTGCGATAAATGCCAAGATTGGTTCCACGGTAGATGCGTGGGTATTCTTCAATCTGAAGCTGATAACATTGACGAGTACGTGTGTCCGAATTGTCAACGAAATTCGTCCGTTAACTTTGCAAATATGAAAAACCTTAATGCAAAAGATCTGGATCTCTTGAAAAAACTGATAAAACAGATTCAGGTATAATAAAGTTTTCATAAATTAAATTCTTTACCAAAAAATTGTTTTATTAACTTTCCTTTCTTTACTATTGTGTCACTTTAGCTGCACAAAAGTGCATGGCCATTTATGGAACCTGTAGACCCCAATGAAGCACCAGATTATTATAAAGTTATAAAAGAACCAATGGGTAAGAAATTTTTTTTTAATTTTTAAACTATGAAATATTTATATTTAACTTTTTGAAACTTAATGTAAATAAAATTTTTCAGATCTTCAAACGATAGAACTTAGAATTAATGATAGGTCTTACAAGAAACTTAGCGAATTCATTGGTGACATGACTAAAATATTCGACAATTGTCGCTACTACAATCCCAAAGAATCGCCTTTCTTCAAATGTGCAGAATCTTTGGAGACTTATTTTGTAAATAAGATTAAATGTTTAAGGGAAAAGTTCTCGGAAGGAAAATGAAATTGAATATAATAAAAGAAGTGTCAATGTTGTAATTATCAAGTTTAGCATCGGGCGGTCCTAAAGTCATCGAAAAGACGTTAGTAGACATTTTTATAAAATAGAATGTCAGATATTATGAAAGACAACACAATTAAAATTTAAGATGTCACTGTGACGTCTAATAAGTCATCTTTTAAGATATTTTTGACACGTTAATACAAAAAATAATTAACGCGTTGAAATGTTTATACAACATTATGTTGTCAACGTTTAAAAGATGACTTAGGCATGCCTTCTTGTGCACTTTCAGACGTATATAAGTAATGAATTTCTATTTATTTTAATTAATAAAAGTACAAAATTAGATTATGATTATTAAATTTTTTATTTCAGTTACATCAAATCTTTTATTAAAAAAGAATCCTATTCGTTATTCCGGAATATTTAAAAGATATTAATTTACTACATCACATTATATGTAGTCTTTTGTACAATGATCATTGTGAATGAAATTTTTCATTGTACTTTGAGTATTCATTACGCCTTATGATTTAATCAAAATGATTACAAAAAAAAAAAAAACATCCGATTACGAATCGTGTTGGAAAAAAGCTTTATAAAAATCGACTTTCTTTTAGCATAATGAATACTCGGTGTACAGCATCGTTTTGTTAAACAAAAGAATTCGTTTGACTACGTAAGGTAGATAATATTTTTATCAAAACGTGAAAAAAAACAAATGCGGTTTATATAAAAAAAATTAAATAAATTTTTATTTTCAAAATTACGTTTTTGAAAAACAAGAAAATATTTTTTTAAACAATGTGTTTTAAATACTTAGCCTGTAGGATTATAAAAAAAAAATGAAAGATATCGATAAAACTTGTAACTAAAGTTTCTTACGAAAATCCAAATCAGTTGCAAGGTGCATACGATTGCAAGCTTAATGAAGCCAGTATGTAAAGCCATGTTACACTTTGTCCTTCGTTACCCTTTGTTCGAACGCAATCCCATATTTATAGACTAAGAGTGGTAGGTTAAGTAAAAAAAATTGTACAGTATTAAATATGTTTATATGTAATTCATTTAAGGTTTTTTAAAAAAGTAAAACTAATTAAATTTAATCAACTAATTTACAAATTGAAAAAAAATCATTAAAACGATATCAGTAAATTTTTTATACCCGATCCTATCCGTATCCAGCCGATTTTCCCGAAGTTTACTTATCAAATAGTTTATTTACTTTATTCTGCTTTTTATTTCCTTCTGTTTGTTTAAAAATTTATTTGCGATTAAGATCGAATTAATCCATGTGTATATGTACAGTAGCCGTAATTTTAGTTTTTACCGATTTCATGTAATTTGCCCTGCATAAAATAATAAAAACATCTGTTTACATTCAAATAAATTCTTAATAAAATTAACCGAATGTGTTTTTAATAATAAAACAGTTCTGTTTTACAATCAAACGCTAAAATTAAAGTTGTACGATGTCCTTAAATTATTTACCTCGTAATTTCTCGTCTACCGATCACCGAAGATATCGTGTTATCCCTAACGCATTCAATAGCTACATAAAGCCTCAATACCTTTACGCAATTGTAAATACATCTAGTTAATCATTGCGGTTGCATTTGCCTCCCAATTTTGCATTTCCAAGCGAGACTGCGAGAAATCGGTGATCCAATTTGTATGCCCAATAAGCTGTATAAGCAATTGATTAAATGCATTTGCCAGGCAAACCAACGCAAGCCATGATTGTTAGGTCTGCTTCGCTTGGCTGATCGGATTAGTTATTGGTGTAAACGTTATATTTCAAGGAATTATTCTGAAATCTAATTCTGGAAATTTGTTAAACTGTTTTATTATTCGGCGAAGCTAAACGTACTCCAGATTTTATTTCCCATATAGCTGTTCGTTTCACATGTAAAAATATTGAAAGATAGCTCAAAAGATTCTTTCATTGAATGCAGCAATGCTTTAGATAAAAATGGTTATTTTTTAATAATATCTAACTTGTCAACGATTTTTTTTCCCTCCCGATATATTCATACTGGCCAACAGCGCCTGCTCGTCGTTTTTGAGCACTGGCTGCGCCTTAGCGAGCACGGGCTACTCCTTTAGCGATGTTGTGTCCTATTTGACCCCACAATAAACATTGGGTGCTCCGCAAAAGGCGCTTATATCGCAAACATATCCCCTCTCAGTGTAAGGATCTAAACGCACCGGATTGTAAACGTAAACAAAAGCGATGTTTTGGATAGTTATCTTTCGGAGCGAGCGAGGCTCACCGGCTAGAAGACAGTGTAGCAAGAATAAAGGAGCGCACGCGAACACGAGTGCGAGCAACGATTGGTAAGTCGGGTTAACTTATCGTAAGACTAGATAATAATGCAGGGCTCGAGGATACTGACGCCGCGTTTGCACAAGGCCGTGACAGAGAGTCTCATCCTGTCGAAGCCGGCCAAGGTCTACTTCTTCCAGTGG